>JABMBR010011893.1:0-38629 GCA_018881525.1 Meteorus sp. PSUC_FEM 10030008 | reverse complement strand
TTTTCGCCATTCAACGATTTGACAATATTTCAGTGCATTTAGCATAATGATTTTATTACTTGGGTCTTTCCCATTTCATGACACCCACATGTTCATCACTCGGCCCATTTCCGATTTACCTGCCATTGGTCCCTAACTACTTCTCAAAGTTTTTTATTGCCAATTTCATTATCCTTTCCAAAATATATCCAACCAATCACTATATCTGAATTTTCCAAATCTGTCCAACATAAATACTGGCTACTTTTAGTTTTCACCTCACTTCTTCTTCAACAACCACCAAACCAAACAGTCAAGTATAAAAGTTATAACCAAATCACCATCTAACAAACTGAATAGAATTCGCCGAATTGTCAAATCAGTTAATTCAATAGCTTACTTAGATAATTATTCATTTTAAAATAAAATAGCTAATAACTACACATTAATTTGTAGAGTAATATTACGACAAATTGTGAAATTCGTATTACTAATTTCAATAAAATTTGTAGTAAAAAACAACCGTTGACGGAATTCTGTAAAAAAGTTATTCCATTTCTTAAATTCAGTTTATTGATCTGATTCACGTCAAGTCGTGGATTGTTCAAATCGATTGTGAGGATTTTGTAATTGAGCTGCATAATCTCGATGGTCGTTACAAATCAGGAAAAATTTGTCGATCAAATTTAGGAGAGTAATATTCACTTTGGGATTTTCACGCTCAATGTTGATTTTGTTGCCCCAGTTATAGGTGAGAAAATACATATTTTTCTCCGAGCCTCCCGAAGTTATAATTTTCCATGGTCTTTAGTATAAGTTCATAACAAGGCCCGGAGATTAACCCAAATCCTAAATTATATGAAAATGCATGACATAGGTTCTCTTTTGAACAGGTCAGAAGATGTAATCGTGACTTCACACATGTCAATGGAATAATAATCCGTGAAATTAATGTAGGGGGACTCAGGAACGAACTTTAGTGTCGGACTTTATGCAATTTAAGGAAATTTATATGAATATAAAATGCTAAATAAATTTCATGATATCACGATTACGATGTGCAGTTTTGTTGCCTGAAAATTATCGCGTTTACTGTGAAATATTTCTCCAGGCATCAACATTGACGAGGAGTGAAGAATTGGACGGTTTGAATGGGAATCCCAAGCAAATTCCGAATGTCAGATCTAAAGTTCAACCATTCTATGTTACAATAAGGCGACGGGGTTGATGGAGTTCGAAGAAATTATCGCTCACTTTATTCCCTGTCATTCGAGAAATAAACTTTCAGTTCACGTCACGTTTCCTCTACCTCGGATTTGTGGTACATGGTATCAAAGGCAAATAGTCATTACGTTACGTTCAATCAAAGAAATTCCACCTCTTCTAGCGTTCACACTGTTCTCATATTTCCAATGAAGTAGCAGGACTCCATTTTACCTCTTCTGGCATATCATTCGGCAAATCCCAAGAGTGCGATTTCTCCTCAAAATTGCACGAAAACGTAAAATTCTATTACTGTAAAAATTATCTAAAAATTTGTCTCGTGTTTGCATATTTCGAAGACGAATGATTCAGTGTGAACGTTCACAGTGATGATCTGAAAACTTGTTGGAATCGCAATGTGGAAGATTTGATGATTTATATGAAGGAAATTCTAGTTATGACCAGTCAGTATGAGTTCCATGAAATATTCGAGATTACCCCATCGAAGAATGCAATAAAACCAAAACGCGATGATTGATTGTGCATCGCCAATATCGTTGTGTTCTTTTCGACATTCCAACATGAGTTTAACCAGATATGAAAGTTTATTTATGACGGAGCTCTTGGCACATATAAAAATGCAAGACGCGAAAACACATATAGAGAAAAGATGACGAAGATATGTATGAGTATAAATTCATAGATGGTAATGCTAATTTGAGTTGTCGACTCGTGGCGTCAACGAGACAGGAAGTCACATAATGTGGCTTATGACCCCTCCATTGATGTCGTCTCTACTGCAGTAACAAATGAGCTTGATGAAAATGGCCCCGGCATTGTGAATTACTAATTGAGTATATTCCGTGTAGAATGTTCACATTGTTCATAATCAACTATCCGATATATTCACTGCGGAATGATAAAACAGTCGAGGTGGAATGAAATTGCGACAATGGCATCTTTGATACTCATCAAGTGAAATAAGGAAAAATTCAATGAAGACCTCTAGTTTTTGTATGACGCCACATGAAAACTGAATATTGAAATCATCCAATGTCATTATAATTCTGTTTCGATGAGTTTCGGGATCGGTTAATAAACATTAAGAAAGAAATTGACCTTCTTATCATTGGAATGAAACGATATTGTCCAAGATAGAGAAGCCAAACGTCGCCAGAATCGGGGGTTACAGAAGAAATTATAGTCAAAGCCAAAAAATTGTTGAGTTAATCTGGAAAAATGACTGGAAGAGGTATCGAATGGCATCTTGGAAGTAATTCGCTCCTGAATTTATATAAAAGATCTTTTCTGTTGCCGATATCATCACTGCAGCCAACTATTATTGAATGCTATGAGTTCAGCATGTGAGTACGCTGATGTCAGTTTGAATGAAGTTTCACTTCAGGTTGTTTGATGTCCAATGAAAGAATAATTGCAGTGTACAAATAACACCGATACAGGTATGAGGTCATATCGTGTCGATATTCGTTGAGATATGAACATATTTCGCCTGTTTCAACACCAATACTTGTTATAAACTTGTGTCATGTCACTTCCCTAGTTGAGCTTATATGGAAAATAAGATGAAATGGTTTTTGTTCATTTCGGAGTCACAATGAAAGGGATCCACCGACGCAATTACTTTCGGATATCTTTCAGTGAAGAGCTGAGTTCTAAGATCCCTCCCCCAATCCTGATATCCCTTGTTTTTGAGAAAATTGCGAAGAAAAATTGGCATCACGGTTCTACAACCCCAGCAAAAGCATGGGAATTGAAGAGAACGTCGAGGCTGAGTAGTACCTCGGCTGCAAAGCTATTAATGTGAATTTTCTTCTTTCAAATATTTTTCATCTACTTTCAAGTTTTCATTTCTTTTTCGTTGCCTCATCTCATGCATCACGTGTTCCTTTGTTTAGACTCAAATTTTATTCTTCAGCTATTCACTGTCACGTTGATGTCATTCCAATGTAGCTTGCTCTGACTAAATGAAACTCAACCATCAACATCAAATATACAATACGGATATATTCATGTATGACGAATATGCGTGTGTGTGTGCGTCAATTTTTATGGAACCTCAGGTCGCTGTTCATCAAACATGGGCAGAATCAACTCCATAATGTATTGTTGTTTGTTTGCATTATTCAGTGGTAACATGCAGCTCTCCCCTCAAATTGGAAACTATGATGATGACGTTAATGGAAACAATGGACTTAGTCATATTTTGTAAGAGAACAATCGAGTGAATTACACACGACATTTCATTTCAGAATTTGAATGGCAGTCTCGAGGGTCCAGTAGGAAACACGTGGTATAAGTCTCTGTAAATCGATATTTATGTTCTATTTCCTTGCACGCAAGAACTGCAGCTGCAGGCATGCATTACAGTTCCATATCTGAATTCGCCAATAATAATTATCATGTATGGTTAAACGTGCCAGAAAACAAGGAATTGTATCGGGTTTCACAGGTGGCTTGTGATTCATTCTTGATTCGCGAGTGGTCTGTACCATTGAGTGCTCTCAAAGTACTATCGTTTGCCATCTAGTTGTATTCTAAGTCTGCTTAACTGAAGCAGAATGGACTCATACCACATCTGATTAATATTTTACGAACCAATGAATATAAAGACAAAGCCCTTATGGCTGCTGAGCATATTTACTAGACTCCTCAAATGGAGACTATGCACATGTATGTGAGTATAAATACCCGTTACTTTTACAATAGCTGCGGGGACACAATGCCTATGTAGATTATTGCTGTATTGCGTATTATTTACAGTTATGTATATGTATACATATATGAATTCACGTTGAATCAGTATGACTTGGGGACTTGTGACAGAATGGAACGGAAGTCCATACAATATCAAAACAAGGAGTACAAGTATCAATCGTTGATTTATAAATTACTTTGTTGTTCACTTCAACAATACTGGATGTACAGAGCTTCAGGTTTTGATGTCCAATCGCACTACAGACAACGAATAACTAACGAGATTGAGGTTTAGTGGAGGTCAATGAAGGGCAGAGGATATTTTGAATGTTTGCTAATAGTGAACAAGAAAATTTCGTTGGATTACAAGAACAGTAGTGTTCTTATATGAGAAGGTTTTGTTTGTTTGATGTAATTTATAAATATGATGATAAGTGCTTTGCATGATTGAAGTACCACTTCATGTCTGCATGTGATACTTTGAAGTTGGCATTCTCAGGGTATTGTAGAAATACAACAAACGTATTAGAAGATACAATTGAGGATTGAAGTAAATTCTAGTACTAGTTGGAACGAGTTTATTCTAGATTGCAGTGCGGGGGTTACGTCCTGAATGACATTGATACTGAAGATAGAAACATACAAATGCAAACCGATAAGAAGTTTCAAACGTGTCTGTTTGCAGATCTGTTTCTCCTATCTTTGAACATTTTTTCTTCAATTACTTTCATTCAAACTGTATCAATAAATTCTTTCAATAAACTCTTGTATTCATTCTCACTTTGTCAACCGACGTAAATAGAAATATCACATAAGATACTGAAATCTATAACCCTAGCAATTTATGATGATTCAACATCGATAACTCTGCACATAATACGAACAATTTCAAAATGTATTGCTACCGGAGAATGATGACACGAAGCGCTTCATATGGATAGATTTCTAGTTCACAGAGGATTTCTGTTTTGAAATCAGGAGCTTTCACAAGACAGATGAAATGTTTTTGATAAATTCGAGTGAAATGGAATAAATTATTGCAAAGATTCAACATGTGACCACGGCACAATTTTCAGTGAAATGATTCTGTTGAGAGTGGGGACGTTAATTAATGATAGTAAGGCTCGAAATAACCTGGATTTCCATGATGCGGTATACACTTGTGCATCTACTTGAAAAATGCTTGTTCAATCTTGACACGAACGACATGAACTCTCGAATTACGTGAACCACATTTATAAGTGTGGAATCATTGTGACTCCATGCACAATAACTCCATTGAACCCTTCTTGACCGACCATTCGTATGGAGTTTTATATTTATAGAGTGAATGTTGAAGACACTACAAAGTATGAGAACTTTGCAGTTTCATCATCATCAGTGGTTCAATACGAACGGGATATGACATGGAACTTGTAATAGATTTTGTATTGACAATAATGACGTTACTTTCATAGTCTGTTCAAGAACAAACGATACATGTTCTTGATCAATATTTCCTTGTGCATTACGAGAATCGATAATATTGAAACGTTACACTGATTTATCGAACAAATGCAAATAGTGGCAGAGTTCGATATGGATTGCATTACAGGTATAATGGGTATCCAATTTAAGTTCACCCCAAAATATTGATGTTGTGCAAACAGAAATATTATTTCTAGAACGGCATGTGTACAAACGATTGTATTTCCTTGGTGGTTGAAGTCATAACATTCGTGACTGAATGCACAAGTTGATCAACCACAGCGTCCCTTTGTATGTACAAACGTTATGCACAACTTAATGCTGCTTCTCGAATTCTTGATGCATTTGGAAATTTATGTGAGACGTTGTAGACACAAATGTGTACGCCACATCCGGTAAGTTTATGGTAGAAGCTATACAGGCAGGTAAGCTATACGAAGACCACCAGGGAAATTTTAATCCAAGAACACGGGTGTTCAATTTTCCGCCTATGAAAAAATAACACTTGAGGTAATTTATACAATCCTTCTATATTATTATGAATGTGTTTTCTCACATTCGAGCACGAGGAAAAGAGCAAAACAGGTTTGATTGAACACATTGAATTTATTTATCCAAGTGTCTATTCTTCACAACAGGTGGGCGATAGAATATATTCACTCCCCAATTCTGGAAATTCTTCCGACTCTTGTTCATCGTACTGTTGAGGAGAATGATTAGACGCTTTGACTGAAATGTTGCATTCTACTCCGACGTCACCGACGAAGATTACTCTAACTGATATAGGTCGATGAATGTTCATATGAATAATAGAAAATATTTGACTGTTTAGAAACATGAAGTCACATAGAGGGAATTCATTGTGGATTGCAATCTAGAATCATAAAATTCGTTCACGATGCAGTAACGAGATAAGAAATATTTTTTTTCTTCAATAATTATCTGGATTTCCGAAAATGAATTTGGAGTTTTTATAACTGGTTTAATTGTTTTAATTATGTAAGCAAATAGAAAATTCAATTAAATTTCAGATATCTCACTGGACAGTTGTGATAGAATCAAGGCACGAGAATATAAAAATTCCGAATGTTATCTAACACGAAGAATCGTTCGACGAGATGCTACTACGTTAACAACACAAAATAAATTATCCCAGAGTTAAGAACATCATCTATTCTCGAAAATTTCTTCAATACAATCTTTAGCTCATTAAATTTCTTTACTTTTATTCTCATCATCATCAAGATGATGACATTGGGATTGACATTTGCATTCAGATAAATCTTTCGGCTCTCACAAACTCATAAAATTATAATGAATGGCCGGCGTTATGAAGAGATAGAAACCATTCGAGTGTAAACATCAAATATACTGTGTGTCCATGTGTATATGTGTATGTATATTTGATATATGATTAAGTGCCGTCATTTTCATATTTGAATTGCAGTGAATCTATTATTCAAAAATCAATTGACGGTTGAAATTAATTTTTCTATCGGGATTTGTAACGGTTTCATGAAGTGATTCGAAAGTTGAAATGATTTCAGGTCCACTCATACGAAATCACGGATTTATTTGTGAATCAAGCGATGACACAAAATTTATTCTCGGTGATTCGCGGGACAATGCTCTGACTTTGTATTCAGACCGTATTTCGCTATTTTTGTCACCGAAAAATTTTTCGAGACATTCCCCCGTTGACATGAGTATCTCGGATAATTTTAGAGACACTGAGGGTGGATGGTTTTAGACACTATATGTGTGGCTCATTTCATTACATGTCTGTATTCGTTCCATTCATAACGGCAGACGACGTAAACGGAAGCAAAAGATATGCGCTGTAAAAAGAACAGAGTAAGTGTTAGATTGCTTTTTTTTTTCTTTCGTATTAGTATTCTCACGTTTTGCGCACATCAAACACATCTCCAAGTCATTATTTCTTTCTCCCTATTCGTCATGTGTACAGATTGTTGTTGTGGAGTAAAGCTCTCATGTACAGGTCGAAGATAGACCGTTGGATTTACAGTGCGTTGACGGAACAGTTTTATCGTGATTGTTTTCGTTACATTTAGGCGAACAATTTCTATGAAAAAGAAATCTTATCATCATTTAGGTCGCATATGTTCGAGGATGATTTTGAATCAGCCTTGTGAGAAATGCAACTCAACATTGAAACATATTGTGTTGATGTGTTTTGTATCTATGTGAGTGGAAATTTGCAAACTGACAATTGAGTAAAAGAGCGATTGAAGGTTTACCACACATAAATTCAGAATAAGTTTTGCAATAAATGTGCACGATTCTTCTCTTTCCTTCCATTACGAAACTCCATCCAATGAAGGGTTTGATGAATCTGACACAGTGGATGTGTGAAAAATCAAAATGACAAAATTGACATAATGAAGCCAATTCTATTTAATTAGGTCGTAGTCCTGAATGATAGAAAACCATCATGGAGATATCATGAATACTTTTCAGAAAGCAGATGTTTATTGCGGTCATTAAAATGTCCCGTTCATTGAATTCTAGATTCGCAATACACAGAAAAATTAGTAATCAAGGCTGTCATGAGAAATCAAGCGTTGGGGCAAGTATTACGTGAGGCAAAACTGAAGATGAAATGCTAAAAACATACTTAAATAGTCGCGTAAATTTTATGCGCATCATTGACCCAAATTTCTTCTGAATAATAATTATTTCCTGTCAATACAACATCAACATCACATACATCACGCATTGAGTTAAATTCGTTATTTGGAATTCATGAGACGAATGAAAATTGATATGATGTGTAAATAAAACAGAATTGACGTGATAGTGTGCGCAGCGAAATGAAAGATAAGATAAATATCGATATTATGAGAAATGTGGTGAAGAAGATCACGTTTTCAGATTGAATGTTATTTTCAACTACGACTGAGTCCCAAGCAAACAGTAAAGCCTCTTCA
Organism: Meteorus sp. PSUC_FEM 10030008; assembly: GCA_018881525.1. Classification (NCBI taxonomy): domain Eukaryota; kingdom Metazoa; phylum Arthropoda; class Insecta; order Hymenoptera; family Braconidae; genus Meteorus; species Meteorus sp. PSUC_FEM 10030008. The sequence continues at coordinate 30,317 of JABMBR010011893.1, read as the reverse complement.
TGTTTGGAATTTTGGAATTCATTCATGTTTATCTGTCAGTTAACTCGAAGTCACGCACGATAAGACGCATATCTGTAGCAACACACAGACACATATGCTTCCTCTTCCCGCGGGAACATAACTCTCTAATAGTCTGTGACAATAATAATAACAAAAATGTTCGTGTGGTCATGTGTGCGATTATTTATGATAAACTATTATTAGAGAGTACGCGTACACGCAGTTCTGATTTCAGCCTGAAATAATTTACATATCATTTCAGCAGATATACATCCTTATTCAGCGATGTAGTTTCCAGAAGCACATGGATTGGGATCAAAGAGTTCTTGGTCGAGTATAATGACGCAGGAAGAATAATAACGTTCATTCAGGCAATTTAGCTTTGGAGTATGGACTATTTTAGGATTGTGACGAAAAATCAATTAAATTTCATCAAAATATAAAGTGACGATGTATACATAGTTGCTCGTACAAAGGAGAAAGCGGTTAAATTGTAGGAAGCAATAAATTCTAATTCAAATTGTGCCATAAATATATATGATGATGTCAAAAGACAATAATCTTGTGGAACACTTGAAAATTTGTTAGGCGTCTAAATTCAGTGGTAGAATTGTTTATGACTGCGATATTTTCCTTATGTAGAGTTTGTGGAATCATCAAACGTTTAGTAGTGGAGACGAATTTATCTTTATGATCAGCTGGGTCATCAAAATGCGACATGGTGAAAGAAAGAACTACGTTGTAATCTTCTTCCAATATATGAGGGAAAAAAATGAAATGAGACTTTTCATGAATAATTTCGAATGTGATAGAGTCTTTGAAGAGTATTGGAAAAGTTCAAATGATATCTGCACAAATCGCACGATTATTTGCCATCAGATGAAATATATCTCACTCCTCGATACGTATTTACTCCAGCTTCCGAGTACTTCTAGCAAAGTGTACATTATCAAAGAGCCACACATGTATCTTCCTATCTGCATCTTGATCTTTTCTTACCAAACTGAGAACGGTCTTTTCATAAAAATACTCCAAAAGATCATATTTTGTCAATAATTTCTTCATAACGGTTATGGTAACGAATGAGTCAATTCGTTTAACTCTACTCTGTGAATCATTGTTCCCTTTTTATGCCATTTGCTTCAGCAAAAACAGATGAATCAGATACCGTATCGCGCTAATGTCTATGAGCAGTTGGTGAGTGAGATAATAGCGTTCAATGCATCATTTTCATTGTGAGAGATCATCTATTGCGCATTTTTGTCATTTCACTTGATTAATAGCATGGGAGTTAACACCCGAACATAAATGAGATCTAGCACATGCTACAGATCCGATGGAATTTTCCAAATTGACAATGGTACGATTGATATTCTATCAGTAACATGTGTGAACTGTTTGGTGAGACGAATACAGAGAGTATGGCAGTTAGAGAATGCCTCTATCGCAGGATATGCCTTTCCTTTTGTGGTTCTCATTGTTTGTTATCATCGTTAGTTGTGATCTCCACCAATGTAAATACCCGAGCTCGCGTTCGCAGAGACTATTCGTCTTTTTTAATGGGCATTAATTGACGCGATATTCTGAGAAAACTTCTGGTTCATCCAATAACTGTGGGTCACGAGAATTCATGGAGTTGTCACCAGTCATCTAAATGATATCAACTTCCATGACACTGATTTGTCGTTTTGTTGTTGTCTCCAAATAATTTCTTCTCTCTACGTATTTCAGATGTTTGTTTTCCATTTTCAAGTGAATTATGTTACTTTGAAAATATTTTGCATTTTGGAATTCGTAAAATAGTCAAATGGAAGATAGATGAATTTGGATGTCAACTCGCATCAGGGTTGTGTTTCCCTGACGTTTGTATTCACTTTCATTGAATTCTAGAAAATGTTCCATTCAAGAATGAGATTGTCAATGTTGATTCTATGAGTTTGCGATGATGTGATGATAGTTCGTCGCGAAAAAAATTGATTTAAATGCAAACACCCGAAAATGGCCATCATGTGTTGATGAAAGTGGTCCACACGTATGTTCGCATATTTACATCAGCCCTGACCGAATTTATACATCAGCTCTAGAACCTGATGCATCAGCATCCTTAGGAGGATTTTCCATTTACAAAGTTTCATCTGAAAGGTCAGAGTCGAATACATATTTGTCATTTCCGTTTCAACGAGTAGATTGGTTTCCATCTTGTGGAAATATTGATAGAACGATATTGTACCTTTTTCAAGTAGTAAATGTTTTGTATATAACGAAACACGTACGTAATGAATCATTTTTACGTAAATCACTTGGACGCAAACAGATTGCGAACACTCGTTTATGATCCCATAAACAAGACTTGAGACTCGTCCTTTCCCTTTCTTCTCCTCCCACGCACAGTGAGACAGTCCGAACGTGTTTAGCTTGTTGCAATGTCTGTTGTGCTTCATATTATTGACGATGACTTTCCACGTCCTGCGAGCGTTCACATCATTGTAAGAATTCCGTTCTGTTTACTAATTCCATGGGCATCAATAAATTCAAAAATTTCATTCTAAAAGGGGATGTTGATGGTGGTAGTTCATTCGCTCCCATATTTCTCAGAATGGCTCTATGGATTTCAGTTCTGCTTTTTATTCATTTCGCAATGTCCGAATCGTGTTCTCAAATACGTTTCGTCATGTGCAGATCGTTCTTGTGTAGAAGATTATGGTGAAAAATGTTGAAGTAATAAAAGCGGATGAATAAAATATCTGCGCATATGTCAAGACATTCATTTGTTCACATGGTGTATGAGCTATACTCGATCCTCTCCATCACCATTGAACGCACAAACTTTCTCTGTGTCGACTGATATGGATATTCGCGCTACTTATCATTCTACCTACTCTGAATATTTCACTCGCGTGAAATCGTATCGTGTCTCCTAGTCATAATAGCTTGTTGTCATAAGAGACACTCTCGACGGCATAGTCAAAATGAATATACTCATTGTTCAATAAATCCACAGATTTATACAAACGTAATTCCGATTATTACTGCCGTCATGATGTTCGAACGTATTTTCCATCGATACGAAAAATGGGAAGAAGTGTTTGAGAATAGAAAAAACTTATGGAAAAAGTTCAACTGAAATTTCCCAGCGACGACTGATCCCAGGCTATTCTGACTCCGATTGTATCCAGTGTGTATTTATGCGTAAGTGGGATCATTTGTCGGTGGGATCAAATTACGGGGATCATTTGACGTGGAACCAAATTGGAATATTTTAATGTGTCCCACGTGTAATTGGAACGGTGCATCTGAGTCTTTCAATCTGATACTATTAACTTTTGTCACATCACTTGGTTTTCCAATTTTCCTCTCAATCGATTTTCAATTCTTGCAAAAAGAATATTTTTGTGATAATTCATCCCTCTCCAAAATAAAATTACGTATGGGATGAATGTCTCGTGAAATCACAATCATTCAACAGTTATGTTGTATGTAAATGTGTGTTTATCTGAGTGACGACGGAATAATTTTTGAATTCATCAGTGAAAGTCTCATTCTGACGGTACTAATGTAACGAATACATACACTTATATAGATAACCACCCGATACAACAAGTTGCATTACGTTCATGTTGAAGATAAAATTATACGGAGGGTGAAAAGATATGTAACATAAAATGAGACCTATTCAACGGTTAGATACGAAGCCATTCATTCTGACTGTGCTACTCTCGCGGATTATGGGCGCAGCGCGACAATTTATATTCTTAATGTCCACTATGAAGTATTGGTATTCATTTTTTTGAATACATGCGCAGCCACATGTAGGACTGCTTTATGTATATTGGTAATAAATATTTCCAACGCACACGCCTCCGCCGTAAATGCAATCTCTAAACAATAATTAGAATCGGAAGTGAAGTGAGAAATATAGAAGCTTCCCAGTATACGGAAATAACATGACAGGAAATGGATAAATATCGACGTTCATCGACCCTTTTCATTATCCGCCAAGTTTTCTTCTTCCAACCATAAATTTGCATGATATGTGAATTGTTGAGTATATGAGAATATTAACAGAATTGGAGATTTTAATAATTCGTTTGCTAAAATGTTTCCGACCTGTTTCCAGAGAGACGGATGGATCTAAATCTTAAGCGCTCAGTGGAAACTGTATGGCAACGACCACAGGAAGTGATGATGACTAATGAATAATGCGTGGAACCTGAACTTTTTAACGATGGGCATGACTGTGATATTTTTCGTTATCGAATGCATTTTTAGAATCACGATCACATGGAGGAAGTCGCTTTCTCACAAATATGACCAATTCAATAAATCACATTATTTCTATGACAAGTGCTGCTCCCGTTTCTCTCATCTTGAGCCATCCAATCATATTCACTATTCGCTTTATGTATGAACTATTATAAAAGCGTTTAGAGATTGCAGTCACGTATATCCTGGAGTTCTCGTCGAATGTCATACGCATCCTTCCTTCTTCTGACGTATGTGCACGTCCGATCGAATACGTTATTTCTTTCCTACACATTTAAGTGAATGAAAGCAATATCTGTTTGGCAACTGCAGAATTTATTCTTCAATCTTCCAGATGAATTGGAAGTGCGAATGCTGGTGCTAGGAGTGTGAGTACTGGTGGGGGAGATTCTCATGGGTGAAAGGGAGCTAAATTCTGCAAGCTGCAAGCACATGATTGTCACTATTGAGTGAACATGAGGAGTAGCATTGATTAATCAATTCAATTCCGCAGCAATTCATGTTCGTAAATTGAGATGTCCAATGTGTTTGCGTGTATGGTAATTCCTACTGAAGACTTTGGCGCATTGGATAATAGAAATTCCGAGAACAAATCAGATAACACAAAATTCAATGAAGGTGAGCTTCCCATTTTTCAGGTTTTTACTTTTTACCCTGAACCGTTTGCAGTCATATCAGTAGTTTTATTACTTGAAAGAAAAAGATGTCCGAAAATTTAGAAAATGATTAGGAAGTGCTAAAGGATTACAGAGACACATGAGGATTCATTGAAATTGAAATATTATCAGCGGTTTATCTGGTCGCCGAATAAAAGGCTTAAACGAAATCTGATTTCACTGGCATTGAATTGTCGTATCGGTCAATAAGCTAGACTTATTGACATAAAGCATAATAGAGTGAATGTACAATACACACCTTACAAATTGCAACACCAGTGTCAAGTCTGTCCATAAAGTTGTCAAGATTCATTCTGAGCTCTGGATAAAGTGTATTCAGCCACTCGGCAAGATCTTCTTTCATTGCTATTAGATATTCTTCTGATGATTTGAACGGCCGGTAGGGCCTTGCTTCCAGTAGCACCGACATTGTTACCAAGCACTCTGTAACAAATGATCAGAAGAGAAAAATGAATACTTCGATATTACAATTGTTCGGCAATTACAATAATTTCTGCAGACATGATGTTTTGTCAATCGTTTCAGTGATGCAAGTGATTAAATCATCTGAGTATTTTATATAAAATGGGATCTGAAACTATTGGAAATGAATAAAGCAGATGTATCCGGATCTTGTTGGTGATTTTCCGAAGACTTTTTCAAGAAAAACCTTCATACTTTCTGAAGCCATTGTTGTGTTTGCCCACAATATGATATCGTGTTTCCTCATTGGTAATCATTACATCACCGTTCAGGCCATTATTGGCTTTTATAATTGTGATGAAGAGTCTTTATATAGCATTATCCAATCGCTTCGGCAACAATCGGAACGATTTACATGTTAATCGTTCACTGAATGATGGATGCATTCGATGGTGTCCAGAAAGTGATTATAACCATCACAATAATGAAGATAAGAAATGTTATGGTTTGGAGAGACTCTGGTATGCAGTTTACGGGGAGTAGACCCATTGTAGAATTTATCGCCCTTTAAGCGACCTAAACTCTTTTGCTTACGTTCTTTCACTTCGCCTGGTATTCATGAGTTTAAATGGATAAACAAGTAACGACAATAGTGACAGTAATTAGATTAACTCGCTCGCGTATCTAAGGTCTTGGATCTACTAGGACAGTTTAAGCTCGTTACGTTCGAGCAGAATCGAAGACCCGTTTGGTTGTATCTGCTTCTATCTATATATGAGTCAATTATTACACTATACAGAAGTTCTTATCTGTTATTATGTGTCACGGACCGAGTATTTTTTTCGATATTCCATAAACACAAAATTGACTTGACTTTGAGTTAGAAAGTCTCATAGTTTATCTCAATCTCCAATGTACTCGAATAAATCCACGAATTATATCTGTTCACATACATGTTTGAATATGTAAATATGTTTAATGATTCGAGGATATCTGATGTGAGAAATTGATCACTGTATATAAATCAATTTCGATGTTTCGTAAAGTGAAACTTTATGAAAGGAAATTGAGTCAATTGCCACCTCCGAAGAACGTCTGTTGGTTATGAGCAGTGGATAGCATCGGATTGTAACACATTGAAGATGACTACTCGAAGACCATTAATGTGGCGATATAATGAGCTATCTTGGTATTCTGGTGATGATTTCGATTTTCGTTGCGAAAAAGTCGGATCGATTTAATTGTAGACTCATCATCTCTGTCATGTTTTGTATTTGTGCTCACGTGAACCAGTATGATCAATGTTATCAGCATCATTTTTTAATATCCTCAGCCAAGTTGTTGCAGATTGCTATGAAAATCAACTAGAACATGATTAGAATACGACTTTGGCTAAATGATAAGACATTTATTTCTAAGCATGATGCACTCTTCTATGTGTTTGTCGAATGAAACTGCAGGGAGGAGCGTTATCATCATCTCTCACCCGATAGGATATTCAATACCCTACGCCAACACCACATAGCACAATATCAATCACGATAGCTGATGGTACATTCTGATAATCGTAAATAAATATTGCCCATCATCTCACATGGCTTCGATTGAAACTCATAAATATAAACAAGCGTGGAGAGAATGCAAAAATGAATAATCGACAAGAAAAAAATATTGAGACTGATGATCTTCCTCGCGCAATGATATGAGAGGAATTTATATGTCTGAACATGTACCGATATGAATGCATACATATATATGAGAAGCGTTTGTAGCGGACGTGATCGAGACCTCACGGATCGTTCAATATCCGTGAATGAGATCGTGCACGCTCTCGCGCGTGCATAAACGCTTTGAAATATAGTCCATGTGTGCTGTGAGTATAATGTCGTAAATGTATTGGACACTGATACAAGTTTATATCTCGAACTCTCGTTGATATTTCTATATATTCAATGCATATGTATATATATATATATGTGCATGAGAGTATGAGTACTGTGATTGTGAAGAACATTCAAAACTGGCCTGCGGCGGATAACACACTGAGGAACCCCTCTCTCAAGAAAATCTTGTGAATGAGCGTAATCCCCATTCACTTTTAACCGTAGTCAAGCGATAGCCGCTCGCATAATATCCCTTTCTGCTAATAAATACAACGTCGGTGGGGTGATATTCGTCGTAGCTTTGAGTTTTTCAGTTTCACTTCGATTCCTGTTTTCAAAAATATCCTTTTTGCAAGTTGTTCAAATATATTCCATGGAACATAAACTCTGTTGACTGATACATAAAATCAAATTATATTGACATAATGTTTTTCTACTGTTTTTGATCGTTTGACGCTTTTAATTTCCGGAGTTTCGTGGCTGCTGGAATAGTTGAGAAACATCAGATTCTCTGTGAAAGCAGAATGAGTGGTATCATTCATATGTGATGAAAGCGACAGTGATGAGCTCCGTTGAATGGCTGCATTCACCACAGTTTTCTATATCGATATATCACTATCGATTAATAGATAACATTCGAATTGAATCACGCCTGAGATCAGTTGAAAATGAGTCTGAAAAAAATCAGCGTTACCCCCTACTTTCAGGATTAATGACATGAAATTTTAAGAAGGATTATCAGACGCACAAAAGTTTTCAAAATGGGTGATGATGCATTTATGTTTCAGTGTTCACGTTAATATCCTCTTTGAATAATTCTATAAATTATTTATTTCGAGTGAATTTCCATTATCTTTGTACAAATAAACACGCGAAGTATTCATGAACTGACACCAATAATTTGTTCGTGTAGCCACTTTGTTTTGCATTCTCTCTCGATATATTACGTCTCCACTGTATCGTTGTTTACAAACGCAACCTCTATATCTGGATAAGCCTGTTCTTTATCTTGTTGCCATTATTGAAGAAGCATGGAGTGTATTGTTGATTTTCGAATGGATGTTTTGGACGCTTACTTTTTTGTTTCATGCTATCAACATGTATCTCTCTTCATGGATTATCTATCCGATGTTAATGATAACGCCATCATTTCCTTTTCAAAACTGTGCCGATGATAAATAATAATTTTCCCTTCAACTTTCAAGGAATTGTGTGAATTCGTCGGAAAATGACGTGTGTGGCAAGTGAACCGTCCAAACTTCGTCTTCATGCCGCTTATCCACTTTTTGCTGTACACAAAGGTTTGTGTGTAATGACACTAATGATAGTCATTTAGTCCACAATGCATTGATGCATCCAAACGATCCTGTCTTTTGTTTTTATCCTTCGCTGCATTCAATTTTTTGTTACAATGACGGAAAGCGCAAGAAATGTGTACACCGCAGCAACCTTGACCGAGAGGTGATGCTACAGCTGACATTAATGTTGTCGTGACTTTCAGCTTCTTGTCTACCAGTCTTCTTTTACTACATCGTCTTTCTTTGCTTCATTTTTTATTTTCATTTCGTTCATGTGGTTGAACAAGGTTTTATTTGTTACAGCACAATCGAACTGTGTAAGGTGAATGATTGTGAATGTGACACTCCATTCCACTATCGATAAACACGACCAGAATGCGTTGAAATCTATCCGAAAAGATTTTTACCGTTTTCGTTCATCAGTTATGGTACATTTTCAATCATTCGCGTCGAACGTAATACATTCTATTTCATGAACAATAGTTCTGCAATTATCTATCACTGCGCGAATTTGGATTTGTTGGTAGTTAATATTCAAATTGTGATTGTAATGACAGGGGGACAAATAATAGCGTCGACCGAAGAGAGTTCAGTGTGCATCACATAGAATAATAAATAACGACTAATACATACGTGTAGAAAATTGCTAATGATAAATATCATTGTACCCACCTAATCGTTATATTATCCAGGTGCAACCTCGCGTTAACCGCGCCACGCGCGTTACTGTTTGCACGTCTTTGCGCCTGTGCCGAACCTCCGCAAAGGATCTTCCTCCAATTTTCATCCGTTTCCCTCACACACCACTGCTAACCAAACGCTACTTCTTTTACGTAGTACAATCATAGATCTACAATTGTTCTGTTAGTTTTTTGGCGCCAAAAAAAATAAACACAGAAACTTTGTGTGTCTGAAGTTTCATTTGTTGGATTCCAGTCGGAAATATATGATGATCGATATTTGTTTCATAGTGGTGTATGCATACTTCAATTCATCCACGTATCGAAGTAGTTTTATATGGTTATCACGATAAGAAATTTATTTTTTAGTCAACTTCCGAAACACGTGGTCATATCGAGAGGAAAAACGGGGAAATTTAGTTTGCATCGGTATCAGTTTGATAATTTTACGCGAAAAAATCAATCGCGTATTTATCAGTTTTGTATTCTTTCTGTGATGGAATTGTTTAATTATTATGCTCACACGATACGATTTGGGCTCAAAATGATAGTATGGACAGATCGTTACTGCACGTGATTAAACATCGAGCTTACGCGTTCACGTCCCAAGCAGAGACTGAAGCATTTACCAGTGTAAAACCTGTATAAAAGCATTTCTGAACCATCACTTCTGAGAGTCGGTATGAATATATTGGTCTTGGTTTATATTTTCCGAATTGACCACTAGAGTGTGTTACCGTACAAGATATTTCATGTAAGGTCTGTTGTGAAGGAAGATTTCTATGATATTCCTTTGTCCAGATGTCAATACGTGTTATCATTAGATATGTTTTTTATCGAATGCAGATTTTAAGTGATGACAGATGATAACAGATGATAATGTGACAGAAGAAAGAACAGGAGAGCGTCACATAGCTAGTCGCGTGATGTATTTGAAAGTGATTAAGTGTCATGGTTGAATTTATGGTTTTACATTGAATATCGTTAATGAATTATTATTATGAATTATAATGTTATGATAATAAAGACAATTATGTATTATTACGATAGGAACGGCAGGGTGATTTATATCGATCGAAAATGAGTTGTATTTATTTGTCATTATCCATAAATAATGTTTCTGTTTACATAAATTGCGCCGATAAATGTTTCATGTTGACCTTCCAGTGGGTGCACACGTTGCATATCCTTTAATATGGGTAAACTTTTGGAACCGACTGGGTTATAGTGCGACGATGAATGCATTCATATTATTGCATGTGATAACACTAGAGATATTATTTATTGTCAATAATATTACAATAAAATCGTCGTACGAAATTATTGTAACATAAAATACCATGACAAGGAGATACAAAATTTATAACTTTTAAAAGTGGCAGCAAAACCACGAGAGGAAACAAGCATTTATTTTAGGGTTATTAAAAAATGAACGACTCAAGAGAGAAAGTTATATTCGAACAATTTGTGTTAATATTGGTACATTTTCATGAGCATGTTTGTTACCTTTTCCGTTGCAGTGTATTTGCGTTATTTTGTACGGATGGAATTTTCGTGTGATTTATTTATACAAATTCTTGTATATGACCAACTTTGATGCCAGAGTTTATTATTGTTTCAGTGCGTGTGGAATTCATTCTGAATTCGCGAGTGGAATGTTCTTGTCACATGGTGTTCGTCGCATACTTTCACATGTTTCGTCTTTTGTAATATACTGCAATATCCCAGGTCGTAGTCAGGACTCTTGAAGTGGTGATAATTACAAGCAGAGTTTGCAGATTCCGTATGCGTGTTTGTTGGATGGATGCATGTTAGATGAAACATATGAGAGATTTTTAGTTCAGTTAGCCTCAATTGCTAAGATGAAAACTGATCAACACACTTTTAATGATTGGAGGTTCTATCGAAATATGTGACGATATATCGAAAACGGTTCTGCATTACTCCAGCACAATCCTGTCATTGGAGAATATCATGGTAGTCATATTTTATCAATTTTATCGAGCCGATCGAAATTTGGTATGATGGATTCTATCTAGTTGTGACATAGGAAGAATCATTTTATGAAAAATAGGGTATGGCAACATGGTGAATAAAACATTAAAAGCATATGTGATCGGTAAACAATTGATCTGGGTGATAATTTGATCAAACCAATCAAAGGATCACTTCTTCTTCTAACATGCAATTAGATATTCGATATATGGGGGCATAATGAATTGAGATGAAGTAATTCCGTCTTACATATCGTTTAGATCAATTATTGACACATCAATTGGATGTGTGTCATATAGTTGCGCAAATTAATTATCGTCGGATCATCGGCTGCATCACCTCTGAGTTGTCTGCGAAGTTTCATCGCCTCTCAAGTGCAAGATCAATTGTTTGATGGAGAGCGCGGTTCATATTATTTAGTGCCTTGTAATGAACCGTCTTGATATGGTTGATGTTCTGAACGTTATTTTGATGATGCCTATTTATTGGGACAAAAATTCATGATGCTAAAGTTGAATTGAAAAGTATCAAGTTTTTGGTCTGAAACCGTATTGCAGAATGTAATTTTTCTAGTGTTATTATATAATAGGAGGAAGAGATGTCATGACATTCAAGATCATTATTGTTTTCATCAACATACTTGCATGGAGGGCTCCCACGATCAGTGAGTTTAGTGAATACTGAAGCTCAGTTACCGATACATCTGAAACTGCCAATTATATGAAGAATTTCGGATGACCACAGAGGCCAATCACTCTTAACGATTGCTCTGCGGTTCCAACACATCGAATGGGTCGATTGTTATTCTTTATGAATAAGCGACAATGTTTGCGATACTCAGAAGGTCGACGCCGTGCTACAGAGATACGGTTCAGTGGTAAAATGTGAATGCCTCAGAGTTGCGTACAGTATCTAGGTTGTTCTTGAGATTGTTTCAATGGAAATGATGTACGCGATTTTGACCAAGTATCTTTTCATAAATATCTAAAGTTGCGTACATAGCAGTATTTTACGTACCAAGACATACCAATGTTTTTGTGTGAATAATGTCATACGCGCGATTATGAATTTTTAACTTTTGGGAATTATAAAGTTCATGAATTCATGTGGACGTCAACGTTCTGGTGAAAACATTCTGTTTAATGTTGTATCATTGTACCGAATTCATTCTCTGAGAGTATCGTGAGGGATGTTCAGGAATATCGGTGGAAGAATTGTCCTAAATACTGAGACGTTAGTTATTCAGAGTTTCCAGATTTTCTAGTGTGAATTTGAAGAATTCCGCACATGTGATTTTCAACCATTTGGAGTTCGATCATCCCATAAAATAGCAGGATTTCCTAGAAATAGCAAACATTAAGAAATAGTCGAACTGTAGTTTTTCACATCTAGAATGTGAGTGAAAAATATATTTTAGCATGTATTGGATTTACGTAGATGCAAATAGATTTGGGTATCGTATCATGCGAATATTTTCCAGATGATAAATTTGATATACTCAATTTTGTGTTGGCGGTCGGGTAAAAAGTGCGTTTAAACTAAAATTGAAGAGTTCTTCTTTCGTTATCAATCGATCAGTAAGGTCTTGACTGGTATACATCTCCTTCCGAAGCAACTTCTGAACGAATGAGGAAACGAGGATCTGGTGATTGTGTAGTCTCATGATGTGTTCGAACTACAAATCTAAGATAGACGATATCACAATAGTTGATATTATAGAGTTCCCCCGTTTCTTATGGAAGACTCACCATAAGTTGTTGACATTCTCGATTCTTATCATTATCATCAGTGTGTTTCATGGGTACTTTTCATGAGGAATTGTCCAAGTGTACTGAAAAATCCATTAAGAGTGAGGTTTCAAGAACTTTCCCAAAATGAAATGGTACAATTTAACTTGGGTAAGTAGAATAGAAGTGCCAACGAAAAAAATGGCCGATCTTCACGAGCTAGATGGCAGAGAATCCGTTTGAATCGTACTTAATACACCACAGGAGACCTTTTAGTCTCGTGACTTTTCAAGTAAAAGATATGTAATCCTGTGCCTTTGCAATACTTTCGCTTCTATAAGTATTCTTTAATTTATTTCTCATCATGCCTGAGGGTCCAAGACGCAAACTGTCTGAAATTATTCCATCCGGTGGTGCAGCACTCGTCATAGTCACTTCAAGTTCTCAGGAATACTGACGCGCGCTTATGCTAACGATGAGAATCCTAATCACGTATTATAATTGTTAATTCGGTAAATGATCCGTAGTCCTTATCTCCGTAACGTTTATTCTTAATCTTGCACGTTTCTCTTGAGCATTCCATTAAAGAGAATAGTGAGAGAAACGGATGCTCATCAACCATTTTCCGGGTGAGTTTTTATGCCGCGTCTACAGTAAGAGTTCTCATTTTTTTCTCCTAAATTTCCACCTTCACTTCGTCATATTTATTCCCTTTTTATCATACTCACTTATGTATGCATCTCACCAAGTTGAAGAAGTCGATAATTTCCAATTTCAAGACTAAAGAATAATATTTCACTGAACTTGTACATATCGTGTTGTATCTTCTGGTGGGATATTTCTCTTCAGAGCAGTGCGATTGCTTTCTCCATATTCTAGATTATGTGGAATCCACCGTTTCAATCGAGAATGTTGACAATGTTGTATCTGTAATATCAAGATTTCATTAATGTGTCAAGACTTCATAATCTTGAAGAAGTGCATCATAACACGAAATCACATTGAAAATGTGGATTGGAAGATGGTTATACTGCCAGCAGGAAATGTTCTGAAAGAATTTAATCACTCGGAATCGTTTCATCAGCATAAGTCTGAGCACCATTGATGGTATTCAGCGTTCACCCTTTTTTAGTCGTTGACTAATTGAATAGACAGGTAATTCTCCTTTCTTTATGTCTATGATTTCATCTCCAAAATAGCGGCGGTTGCTTATGAAGTGTCTTGATATTTCAAAAGCGCAAATGAAGATTGATCAATAGTTGGATTACTCATGGGAGTGACAACTTCTTTATTGTTCGATGACAATATTTAGATTTTGTCATTGAATTTCCAGCGGATCTTCTCTTCCAAATAATGTGTTGTAACTCGTGAACTCAATGTTGTCCCCCGTACTCACTCAACTCTCGGAATATTGCAAGATATTGTTTGTGCAAGTACATCAGGAAATAGCATCATCCTCCATCCGCAATATTCCTTTTGTTTAAAGTATATATCGCATAACGCATGCCGATAGGACGCGTCTAAATTGACATGGCTGAAAGGGCGTTCAAGAAGATTTTTCAGTGTCAATCACTTCACAACGCTATTGTTTGTCTAAGAGAAAAAAAAAATTCTCGAGGTAAAAAATTCCCAGTACTGATTTGATTCGATTCAATTAGAAAACAATTTTCCCCTTTCACCTGAACCTAAAAAATAAGGGGACCAAAGAAAGATATTTGCAGTGTAATGAATTTTTCGGGTATAATTCCAATACCATCCTGTTAAATTTCGGAATTATTTTCCTCTAAAATGACCAAAAATTTAGAGAGCGTATATCTTAGGATAAGTTTTCTTGGCTTTAAAAATTAAAAGAAAAGATTTCCTCATTATCTTTGCATTTCGAACAACTTTTTGACGGAGGACGAAAAAAATATTTCGATATCCCCTTTTGATACAAAACCCTATCCAACTGTTGTGAAACACTCTTTTGGCATGAGTCACGCGATATATCAGTGGCAAACCCGATTAATTACCATCGGAATTCTAAATGTTTCAGCGCTTTCAAAATTGTTCACCACTATAATAGACGCGTGATAGCGGTCAGCCATGGTTATGTCTCAATACGAATAATCATAGACTAAAAAATGTATGAATGTCAGACATGATCAAATACATTTAAAACTAGTTAATTTTTTGCATCTGAGGTACCTGAGCTCCAGCCGCGCTGGGTTTTGTGTCTACACTTCATGTAGGTTAGGTTGAAGGGACCCCCTGTACCGGAATCCAGGTGTGGTCAATTATCATAATTGCATACAGGCAGCCAGCCACTGACTCTGAGACTAGACTCATAATTTTGATTTGGAAGCAAAATTAGGATTCAACACAGGTGATGCCTTCTGTGTGCGAATACCCGTATCATACACTTTAACAAAAGCAATAATTCTAGCTATTAAATATGAATATTGAGGAATGAAAAATTCGGGAACCCTCTAGATATTTGATCAAATAATAGTCTGGAAACAGGAAATCCTCATCGCAGTTTTTGCGTTTACTGTACTTCGGATGGTTGAGAAATTCTTTCGATTTGTAAATTGACATAAAAATCCGGATGATTTTTGTCATAAGAACCTGAGATTGCGTCACGTCTTGGAAGTTAGTCTTGAAATGCTCCCAAAAAATTTTCCATTGGAAAAGTAGAAGTCCTAAATTTTCATCTTTTTATTAACAATTTGAGGCATCAAAAAATTGAAAACTTGATAAAGTTACGGAAAGGACTCTTTTTGTTTTGCAGTGAAGGGATGTACTTGATTTTCTTGATAAAAAATATCACCGCAATGCTCTGATAATTGACACACAAAAGTCGGATGGAGACTAGATGATACATTTCATGTTTATGTGTTGGACTTTTGACTTTGCATGGACTCACAAAAAATTGTATATTTCCCTGGAAGTATGTCAAATATATATTCTATCTGTGTGGGTGAATTCACCGACGTTCCTATGATGTAGGAATATCTTAGGGATGAATTGATATCTGGAATATGAGTTTCCGTATCGACATGGAATATTCGTCATAGCCATCTGAAAAGACAGCCACATTTAACTCACTAGATAAACAATGAAAGCCGAGAGCATAATTCTGTAGAGCAATCGAAAATCGAAACGGGAATGGCATACATTACGTAGAAATGTTTATATCCTCCTCATTGATCAGTGTGGCCATGTCATTGAGTATCCATATAATGTGGATATGTTTACGTTAGAGATGAAGTTTCATAATTTGAGTGTTTATCAGCGATGTCATACTGCCATTGACGTGGCAATTTTCAGGAAAAAAGAAACTGTCCTCCAGTAAATAACTTTCGTAATCGCTTTCTTACAACAAAATATCCAAATAGTTGTTTCCTATCTGTATGATTTTATCCCGCCTGAGGAAATTATTGAGTACAATTTAAGTTCGATATGACAACATCCTTCATAATCGTTTTGTATCGTATGTCCGTTGCTGCAGTTAATCCATGAAATAATGATGAGCTCATGATTTGTGCAGACTTACTGGGTAAACTTCAAGGTCTAATAATATAATGTAGCATAGATGTGGATAAAGAATTTGTATAGAATGAGAAAAAACGAAATGGAAAAAGTTAAGTGATAAGGGGTGCTTCCTAGGGTGAAAAGTTACAATACGCGAGTTGTGTCTATCGAATGACTTGAATTTTATAGATGAGATTCAGTCTTTTGCCACAATTCGGAACGGTCGTAGTACAAGCACTATCATCTCAAGTGTTGCTTCAATACTATCATTTACTCTCAATATAACCACAATTGAATGATAATCTATGGGAAACTCATCATCATTTGATCTACATACATCATCACTTGCCAATGCATACAGTTATCATAGAACCAGTCAATATAGAAATGTGATTGATCTGACTTGTGGACCTTCAGAAATACATGAAAGTTACATGAATCATTTCTCATCTCTCATTTTTGTCACAACGTAGCAATATTTGAAACCGTTTCACATTCATTTCTCAACTATCTGAACTTAGCCACAAAAGGAGACTTGAAGAATAAACTACAGAATTGCAGTGCAGGGGCGTATGATTATTGCTCACAGAATATAACCGATAATACAATATGGGATATTGAAGTGTAAATCGGTGTCATCGAATAAATGATCAAAGGTAATTATATTCAAACAGTAAAAGTGTGTTGATTGTTTGAACAGAGACTGAACCTTTTTCAAGGCATAACGGTATGCAAATTTTCGTTCTCTATCATTATCATCAGGATATTAATCACACAATTCTCCCCACAGATGTATATTTGATTCAAATCATCATTGTAATAATTATTTTACATAAAGTGTCACTGACGGAACGTATTCTCTTCATATGAATTTTGAAGTGTAAACTACTGTACCTTTCTATTAACTCAATTTACATCCGAAACTATTCCAGTTTATATCGCTAACGGTTGCAGTGTGAATCTTCGCAACTTTCAGGAATAACACTTGGACAGCACAGGTACCTTCGATTTTTTATTTGAATTGCGTTTCGGATTTTTTTACTCGATGGACAACTCAGCAATGGAACTGTTTATATGAGCAATGTCTTCTCTACTCCAACAAATGAAGTAGAAGGATCAGGAGTGTACATCATACTTGGGAACATCTGAGATAAAGCATATCACATGTCAAACCTTTCGTGTGGATTAAGTATAAAATCAAAGAAAAATAATGTTTTTACTTTAATCGCTTTGGAATCAATTCACTTTTTCAAATCAACCAACTGCGTTCCATGTAAAAGTAGTGTGGCATTTCGTGCGATGAGAGAATGCATTCATAATTAATCAACTAATTTTTCATTTTAGTCCTTGACATTGAGAGAGGCGAAAAAAAAATAACCGCTCACTTGATATGGGTCACGGCCTTTGTCAGTTACACCACTACCGAAATTGGGTGAGGCTTATTTTTCGTTTTCACCTATATATATAGTTCCAGCTATTCATACGAAATTTCACGCGGTCGTGCTTCAATTGTTCAAGTTTGATTGGAGATGGGGACAGGCATTCTGAATAAAAATTTTGCGTTCAAAAGGCAAAAAATTCCAGTACAACATAATGAGTCAAATAATTTTTTTATATGAAAAGTAACTTCAGAAGAAAATTCAATATGATAGTTATAGGACAAGGCGATGTTTCAGCTGTCATATGAATTTGCATGGAAGGTACGGTGGTCCTTTCAATAAACGAAGAATGACGTCGCAGTTGAGATATGAGGAATGTCGTCTGGTATACTTAACGTTTACCTACCATCCTCTCTTACCCAAGCGTTGTAACCGGCGGCTCACATGTCGAACTTATGAAAATTAATAAGAAAAATTGGCCATAAATTTGTCCCCGCCCCGAATGCGCGGCTGGGAGCAGTAATAAAATGAGAATTATGTTGCTTGCCGTCGTTGGGGAAAGTGACTTGAGTTTATGTGGAGTGAGGGAGGATGGATGAGACATAGGGGTGCAACGATGGCCCCAAAGTAGCGAGGGCGGGTGCAGCTTGAATAGGAACAGTATATGTGTACGTTCGGGAGGGAGCAATGGAAGGGGAAGCAGAGGAGGCGAAAGGCATGTATTAGTTGGTGGAATGCACGTTCTCCCGCTTTCTTAACGTACGAGTTAGCCCAAGATTACAAGCATGTCCTCGGTGAGCAAGGCATAATAATGGAGATAAGAGATGGCAAGGGAAACAGTCGTGTGGGGTACCATCCTCTCGGTGAGGCTCATGTCGTCGTTATTAAATTCTATGGCTGTGAATATATACGCTAAGGCGTTGACTTATCATCGTGTTCCTCCTTAATCCGCTTGTCCTCTACTCCCTTTCTTCATTCGTTGCCATGCGGTGATAGCATTATGCATTTGAACCTTCACATATATGGCACGGAGAGTAATTTTGTGGTAGTGAAATGAGAATGAGAATTGAAGAGAATTGTTTGAATTTCAAGGTTGTTTGAATTCATAGATACGGTCAATCGAATGATGAGAGGAGAGATCATCCTTGCCTGAACTTCAAGACAGAATGAGGATAGAGGTTGAAATTTTTGATTTCACTTTGGTGCACCACACTGATTGCTATGTAGCTGACAATGGAGACTGGGGTGTACACATTAAAATTCAATGTTCTGTTATGTTCTATCATAGGATTAACTCACAGAGATAATTCTGGTAATTGAATTCATGGGTTACTCATATTTGTTATGAAATGACATCGTGCCCCATATTCTACAGTATTTGTGGCGCTGTTCTCATTGCAAAGTTACGTTAGAAGAACCAACTCATGGGAAGAGAGGCGAAAGTAAAGGTGCGCCCATTCAATGTTCATTCACCAATTGGAAAACTTCGACCATCCACGATGAATAGGCGATCTTCTTTCGATGTGTGTCCAAGGTAAGTGGAAATATGTAGCTGACTCATACAATTGAAGTCTTGTGAAGATGCTCAGGCTATAGACGTAAAAACTCTGATTCTGTGCAAGTGGCTGGCCAGATAGCTCACTCCCCTCAACATAAGGGCAGGGAATTTTGGAGGAATTGTGAATTCACTGATGAAATGAATAATTTTTTTGATCTGAAATGATATTATGCCTCTCAAATTAATGGTATGATTAACTGTCAGAATCATCGTATATGATAATGATTGTTTTGTTGCATGTGTTTGGTGAATAGTACCAGCTTCGAATTCCAATGAATCGGGATTGTTGAAACGTTTTTCATTCCAACAATAGCATTCAACAGGGATGCGCAAATTCAACTAGAAATTATGAAGCTTTACGAAACTTTATACTCTGTATGATCGCTCATACCATTCGAGAGCAACGCATCATTACAGGTGATCACTTTCAGTAAATGATCGGTGGAAATAATTATTGTTTTTAATATACCCGATGAATGGTGATTGAATTGATTTATGATGGGTGGAATATATACCTCAAGGGAATGTAAGCAGACAGAGGCGACTGACTTTTACTGAATTTCATATTCATGTGCATGCTTCATTACTGTGTCTCAATCGCACATCTTCGTCATTGTAACCTTCACAACTCTCTCTCTTCCTCTTTACCTAACTAGCAGACTCCATCTGTACACTTCATTTTACTTGTAAACCACTGCCATATTCTGTTACGTGCTACCACTTCCCAATGATGACACCACTTGTCTCTCAATTGAATTTTTCCATTCGAATTTTTCAGAAGAACTGTCTCTCTTTGTGATCGAATATTTTATGAAAGCGAGTAAAATTGAAAGACGCATGGAACATGGTTGGACTGTTTTTTGAGAGATTCCTCATTGAAATATATGCCGTCGATACTGATATATCAGCAGTCCCTTCTGTACGCAATTTATCAGTGATCTTCCCACGTTCGTGAACAATCATTGAGTTCTTGTTGTGACTGCTCCAAATTTTCGGTGTTTCGATCTGTGACTTATTGGCATAAAAATCTGACTTAACAGATGAAATTCGTGTCATTTGAAGAAATAGCGCAAGACAAAACTTCTAGATTCGTAGCACAAATACAAAACCAAGAGGTTTCTGTAAATACGTTCGACTAGCGCATTTTATACTGGCGTCAGTCAATTAAGTTCAATAATCGTCGTATTCTCGAATCACAATTCATCATTCAGATAGAAAAGGATTTTTATGAATGTGGATGACAAATTTCTGCACACGTTACATGTCTGCCAAACTCTGTACACAATTCTTCATTCATCCATCCATTGCAAACGCGTATTCTACTTCATATGTAATGGTTCCGATTGTGCTTCTTCGATAAAAATAACAAATGTAGATTACCGTTGCATGATTATATAAATCACTGAATTCATAGTGATTTCAACTTCTGCCATTGATCGTACTCATCAAATACTTTTTCCGGTCAAAAGTTGAGGTCAGACAGTGTTTCCTGTGTTGATAGAAGTATATCTCGGAGATATTGGATACATAATAATGAAATTGCATCATTATAGCTTCAGAAGGTATGTGAGCATTGAGATTTACATACACGAGTAATCAATTCATAGCACATTGCAATATGTCAATAATTGCCAGCTGCAAACTTCTATATTGTTACAATGAACGTTTGGTATGTTTGTATAGATATGGATGAATATCATTTTCACTGAAGGGGTAGAAAAACTTTGTGGAGCGTATCCTTCCTGAAATGATGTCGCGATAATTGATTGATTTTTTGATTGGATGGAAACATCAATAGAAATGTAATGTGGACGTACCAGTATCATTGAAATATTTTCACGAAGACAATTAGGTCTCAGAAGACACCGTCCGTCTGGAAAAGATACATATGAAGCAGTGCTAGAAATAGTTTACAGGATGAAAGTGATAAATCGTTTCATTACATCCTAGGAGTTCACTTGGAAGATGCTACGAGTTGTATGATTCAGTCATTTGGAAAAATTGATGTCAATAGTTTTGATAGATCTTGGAATTTTTGATGTTTTGATCTGCATGCTGTAAATAAATTCCGTTCTCCAAAAGACTTGTATGCTGATGATATATTCTTATATATGAGCTCTGCATGAGTGAATGAATCTCCAATAACGATTTCGTTGGTGAAGGACGCTCAGGTGCATATAATGCGTATTCAAATGATTGAAAGTGGTTTGGTGAAGTGGCAAAGCCCGCAGTTGCGCATAACTCGTGACGGCACCAGTATGTGTAATCCACACCATTAGAGGAACCCCTCTGCTCTATCCCTCAATCTCCCTTTTGCTCACTTACCCTCTCATATCCCCACTACATGTTCATCTGATCCCAACTACTTGTTCAATAGAACCTATTCAAGTAGAATGTGTAAAAAAAGAAAAGTAGAGAAAGCGGAAACATGGTTGAGCGCGTAACAAGGCGCTGTAGAAAATGAAAAAGATAGAATAAAGGAATGCGTTCTGTTTGCGTGATGCTTTCCGCATAAGCGAGTAGAAGTAAAGAGAATTTTTGTTTTTTTTCCCTTGTTGGCAGCCTGCTAACACTTTGGTTTTACGCCGTGACACGTGCCCATTCAGGATTCACGTCCTCACCAATCCTCTAATTTCGTATTCTTTTCCTTGTCTTCAGCACCTTATTCTATACGCTCACCAGAGACTATGAGATATTTTCAGATGCTTGATCCCACCACTCAAGCAATTTGCGTCCACGTATCTCTGTGGAAACAATTACCACCGAATGGAAAGTCTCAAATCTCACGTGTGGTTGTATAACATGGTTTGCATCGTACTTAGCTGTCATCGAACCGCAACCGATAGAACAGAATCAAATTCATCGTTCTGCAAAGTTGTGATCTTACGTGAGATCCAAATGATTGAGGCAACTGATTCTTTCTCAAAGAATCTATGGCTTCAATTCGATTGATATGAGGGATGCTATTCGTGAAGTATGAGTGGGATTGTCATGCGTCCTAAAATTTTGCCACATGCCTTGTTTCTGACGATAAATGGTAATAACGTTGGTTCTGGCCGCGATTCAACACTTCCTGAGGTTTCTATCAAAGGGACAGTCACCTTATGCATGCTGATTATGGAATGGAAAGAGGTAGTTATGGTAGAAGCTATTCATCTCTTACGTATGGAATGGCATACTAACACTTGCCCATACACTCCCCGCTCATAAGTGTCAAAGTATTTGTTGGAGGGCCATGTTGATGCTGCAAGTATTTCGAGTATTTCTTGTGTTCTGTGAAGTATCGATGGAAGTTTCCAGCTTGCATTTGCTAGCCGCAACAATCACTTAAAGGGATCTCCAGTGTCTTATGCAATGTAGATTATTTTTCATTTTCATCTATATTGTAATTTTCATCAATATTCATTCAAGCAGCTTGAATGAAGGTGCATATTGATCAATTCCTTCTCTATTTTGGTTGCTGAAGTCTCTTTCCTCTTGAATTATTTCATCTCAACATAATAAAGAGAAGAATCATATTGGAAATCGAGAGCAAGACACAGGCGAAGGCGGAATAGCAGTTATCATTCCAAGCAAGTTGATTCATTTTGAATTCATTTATTCATGATTGTTCATATAGTTGTAGTACATCATATGACAAGCGCTATTATTAAGAGTCTAATTGTGAACTCTCAATCAATATTGATGATACCTCACTTATAACTCAATCACAACTTTGTTCTATCGTTGATAATCCTTCGATCGATCCTGATTGAGTGGTGTCATCAGCACCATAAGTGCTCTTCCGTCTTTTTGATGTGGTTCGAAGTTACCTCACAATGAGTTGACGTCAACTCGAGTGGACCAGATACCCATCGTTGCATTTTAGCGCATTATTCACATAAGTGACGACGTAATGAGGTAAAATGTGTCGAACCTCTAGATTCGGCTATTCATTTGATGCCTGGGGGACTATTTCTGTCACGCACTCAATCGTTGGATTGATTTTCGCATTTATAGTTCCAAGAGATGCTCAAGATCAGGACCGGAGTATCATTTCCCATTGAACCATCGCTGTCTGTATACCTAATTCTCATACAAATATGGACGAAGACTTCGTATTGAAGTTGAATGAATTAGTTGGTTAATTTCCGTATCATCACGGAAATGAGAATCGGGATTTTATCCGCCTGGAGTACTCTTGAAACTACGAAATTTCAAGAAAGTTCCAACACAATATTTCATCTCATGTTGTGATGAGCGGAACCCCTTAACCGGAGCACTTCAACCCTTGAATTGCTACTTCGTCACCTCGGTGATGAATAAATGTTTCATCAGATGATATTTGCTTGTTAAGCATCATGTATCAAAGTTAGATACTAATGATATTTGACGACGATTCTGATTTACTATCTCAACACTGTATGTTTTGTGATATACTGAAAACTCAGCCCATGAAACACTGAGATCTTCTTCTCAGAGAATAATCTCATTGTCATGTTAGTAGATGAAGAGTTGACATTGAGTGTTGTTGGAAACACTTCACTGGGTTCTCATTTTTCGTTACAGGGGTTCTGTCATGTATGGAATTATTCAAATCATTTCACGAGGATATCAAATATGAGAATAACAATCAAGATGTTGGATAAAGCATGAATATCGATACTTTTCAAAAATTAGATGATATCAACGGAGTCATTTGGAATGCTTATTGGCGACTGGAATTGAGCTAGAATGTTTTGCGTACGTGTGTTTAAGAATTGAATTTTTGCCATTTTTGTTGATGTTCTTTTGAAATACGACCATGTTGGTGACAGCATAATTCATATTATCTGTATCTGCCATACACCGTAACGACTCCGCATTTAATCGGAGATTTTATAGTTGAAAGGTCAAAGAAATAATGAATATGAATAGCTCAATCAAAGGCGGCGAATGTAAACTATTTTGCTATGTCAGTTCCCCCCAGCATGTGATTCTATACCAGGGATCAATGATCTGGTGGATATATTTATAATCGTAGAGATATTAGAGTACCTGGATGACCTTTTAACTGGTTGCATGTGAATAGTTGTGGGTAAAAACGTTTGAAATCCCTATAGAATGGTGCAGAGCAGCAATGATTTGCATCAACGTAAACCATAAAACCACACACGTCCGATCAGGCGTTACCGGCGATATCCCCCAACTAAATAAGCTATGGTGGCAATTATAAATACACGAGGACGTGCGTCGAATTCGAATCGAATTTTGTATTTTACTCGTCGCACTCGATCGGCGAACCGTGACTTTCTCCTCTCACCCGATGCACAGACTATATAACGCCTGGGCGCGTGCTACACAACAAAAATATCCTGACGGTACGATACGTCCATGGAGCTTTAGTGTGCATGTCGGATGTTTGTGTTTGGGAATATGTACGATTGGAGGGTAGTGACGGTGTTGGAATACCCTTCACGTGCTATACACATACATAGAATACATATATAATATCGAAGAAGGAAGCGACATGGTGCTGCCCATTTCCACGTGCCTCGACAGCCACTAATTCGTATTTAAAGCTTTATCGGACACACTCGTATTCTCGCGTAACAATTTCACGGTTCATGGAGATTTTTTGTTCTACACACTACATATACGTGATTCATGTGCTGAAGAATTCAGATATGGACGTTCAAAAAATACTGCATAATGTTATCTTATTCTTTGTTCATTATTTTTGAATTTTTTATTTTAGGCATCAGGTCGAAGACTAGACGTTTCCAATGTCCCTGTAGAAAGTATGCACATCATCATGTATGCTTACAAAAAAGAAGAAAATAAATGAAAATAAAAGGCGTCAGCTTCTTAATCGGTATAGTCAAGTTTCTCGCTGATGATATTCATCGACGTTAAAAATCTATCAAGAATATATTCTAACATATACAGAGAATGATTTCATGAAGTTTTGAATATTTATTCATAGCGAGTTATGTTCTTGGTACGGAAGAGAGCGCTGCCATTTCGACTGGTCGTTGTGTCGGAATATAATATGGTGAGTGTTCCTGGTTCGAAAAATTGGATTGCACGGTCCAAGTATTTTCATTTCATTTGTGGAGTTGCCTCCGACATGAAACAGTGTACGGCGAAAGCATACGAAATGATGCCCTGCCAAAAAATATTCATACACTTGTGCATTGGGTGAGCAATTATGTATGGTGCTAGTGCTTTGGAATGAAGAGAGAATGAAGTCGTGAAATTCGAACGTTCTTACATGATGGAAGTGCGATGGCACTTCAATTGAGGAATCATCTCTTTGCATCACTCCAAGTTTCAACGTGCAGTATGGTCTCTAAGTTTGGAGTATGTGGAATTCTCTGGTCAGAGTAACTTCATTTCGATTGTGACATTCCACATATCAGCGCTAATTCCATGATCCCAGTAGGAAACAATGTGATTCATAAAATGTATTGATTGGTAAGAAAATTACGGAGACTCACGATGGAGTTAGAATAAGCGGGTAACAATAGTCACCAAAAATACAGTTCACCGTATTCTGTCAGAGAATTCCCAGGGTCCGGGACATTGACCAGTCCAGAGAGTGATATACTCACATAAAAAGTATAAACCGCAACTGTAACAACTGCTCATAATAAATTGTATCGAACGCTACCAGTAAGAGTTAAGATGTTAACCGAAGGAAGAGATCGTCACGCGTGAAATATTCACCACCAAAACACGTGTTGCACAATAAATGTATTGCATCTATATCTGAGATGAAAAATCAAGTATTAGTAATCCGATATCACCCACACCAAAGCGAACCGTGAAAGCTGAGTTAAGTTGGCAGCGAAGAACGATTGTTAATCACGATCGAGCGGTAATGCGAAGTTCTATAGTTTTGTTGTAAGTGAGTAGAATCCAATATCCCGAGACATAGATACTTCTTGGGTGTCAAATAAAAACGGATAATAAAATTGAAAGTGGCTGATGAAGCAGGTTTGAAATAGCATTGCATATGCATTCAGTGCTTTCAAAGACTTGGACGAGGAGCATAATTGTGACAAGTTAGTTATCTATCATCATAGCATAAGATTTCCAGGGTTTAGTGATGAATTGAACTTGAACATTGCAATGCCGATTTCTCAATCCCAATCCTTCTTGACAATGGAATTTTCCAAGTTCGACATTCCCCTGAACTACCGATGGGACAAATTTAACTGAGCTCAATTATCACAAAGATGATTTGTTCATGAGAGGAGTTACTTCTAGAATACATAGCTAGTTTTCAGGTTTTATGTTCCTGAATAAAAAATAAGCGAAGACTGAAGGAATTGAGGTAAATTCCAGGTTCTAATCTACCGCTCCAGAAACGCAGTTGTTCTATCTCGGGGAATGATAAGGAATTTGAGAAACAATATTTGGTGGGTATTATTCGATTGAGTTTTGTCCAAAGTTCTTGAAAAAAATAATTTCAAATCATTCTGAATGACGATGAAATGTTTAATTTTCCAAATTAGCCTTTTGTCTTTTATTTATTTTTCTGTACTCAAGTTGATACTCCGTAAAAAACATCTGTTCACTTATATTTCATTTTCGTTTATGGCGCAGTATTCTGTTCGCATGGATACAATTTTAACCTCGAATAACAAGCAAATTATCTCCCCGTCAGACCTCCTTGAGTGACTACTTGGCGAGATTGCCTCGAACAACCGTTGCACACCCTGGCATACGAGAATACACGTGAAACTTGCTACCTTCGAGCTAAACGAACTCGTCGAATAAATAAAGTTTTCATCTTTTCTTCTTCATGCTCCATTCACCTTTTCATGTGACCATATACCTCAAGCCAACTCTCTTTCCATTTCCGAGTTTTTTGTATGCTGAATATTCATTTTCTACAAGAACCTTTGATGTTCTTAGGTTAGGACTGTGACGGGATCGAAACCAAGAATCATAGATGGAAGAAACATGATGGATAGACAATTCAACGATAATCGTTTCTTTTTTTATTGATATACAAGATATACATCGTTGGAATATGGGCATAGTGTTTTCGGAGCATCAAGAGCGATTGTCGCATCGTGCCCTGAAATTTCGTCAAAATGCCGCATATTATTTTTCCATTTTCTCATTTTTGGATGATTACGACATTCTTTGCGCTTTTTCAAATATACATTTATATAATAATGACATAACACATTGCGGATTAGTTTTCTTTATGCATTCATTTTTTTATTAATCTCTTTCGAATTCGTTTCCATTGACTATTACAACCTTTCCATAGGCCCAGTTTTTGCACGCGCCCATATTAAAAACTTCTATGTGAGAGAATTACGTGAACTTCTCGCCGATAGCTTGCCCACGTAGTATCTCACAAAGGAAGACGCCATTCTGCTTGGCATGTACGCGCTCCCTCAAGGAAAAAATATACATGTCGATTAATTTTCAGCGGGATCGCTCCATTTGACTTCAACAGATAGTCTTGTCTGCTTGGCATACACTTTCCGATTTTGCAAGAAATAGTTTGCCACTCGCACAGATACACAATTGATAAATATTCGCATCTCGTTTTTCAGTTGACGATCTACCATTTCGGAAGGGCGTTTGTTGCTGTTGCTGTTGTTGTTGCAGTTGCTGTTCTCTGACTGAGTGTCTCTGGACAGATGTTCCCACTTTGAGACCTTTCAGAAACACTGATTTCGCGTCCAACCGTACAGCACCCTCAATACTTTGAAGTGTCAGATCCGATAGACAGGAGGCTGCTATTTCACCTGCTCTCGATTCGATCACTACACGCTCCGGTGCTTTTATTTCAAGTGATCGTGTCGCAGACTCCAACCTGTTATCCAAACATGAAATAAATTATTTAAATGACATATGGAAGCTTATGAAACTAGAGGTGTCTGAATGTTATCGAAGTGAATGAGTCGAAACGATTTAGATCTTCTTCAGTGCAAAACTATAGAATGCAATATTAGGAAAACTTATCCATTAACTTTTGTCCGAATGTCGTCAACTTGAAATCAAAACAAGGTCAATCATACTGTATGGATTACTGCTATCAATGAATCAATCATGATGAATTTATGAACGCAAGCTAGATATCGGTGATATTTTTGGACCAATAACTCTTAATAATTAGTAACATTTAAGGATTTTAGCACCAAAATAGGTCTGTAACGACCAAAATTCGATAATAATTGACCTAAATGGGTTCCGATTGATCCGATTGGAAGTGAAATGAACATGAATTCACAATGGTATTCGCTCGTATAGTGAGATACTTTTTATCACTTAGAAATCATATCTGTAATATTGCGTTTCCGATATTTCATTCCGAGGTCATGCAATGATAGTTGAGTAGTTTTACATTGTGAGTGATCGTGAGGTGGGATGTGTTCAGTACATTGCGTTCAGTTTTCCTATGCTGCCTTTTTTATCTTGTGCTATTTCAACTATTCATAAAGATAATTTTTTCCTCAAGCTTCATCGTACATCCTTTTTGATATTCAGCTGTGGTTTTTTATTGTGCTATCTACTGAATGGCATAGTTACCATCAAAAGTCAGTTTATACAAGGCAAGAATGGGAGTTACTGGCAAAAGTCGAACAGGGATAACGGAGGGTGATAGAATGCATTTGTGGTGAGTTAGCTTTTCTTGCGTGAATGGCTTCGCGCTCGCGAATGAAAGCTGGATCGAGGGATTGGAAAGTATTATGATACGTTGTTATTCTCTTTTTATATACAGTTTGTTGAATCGCAGAAGAGAAGTATGAATGAGATGAAAAATGGCGGAAGAGGTAAGAATCTTTATCATTGGGATATGACTATTGGAATTTTTTATTTTCCTCATACATCGGGTCAAATGATCTTTCAAGTCGAATATAATACAGCGATGGATTTATGAGGAATCATGTACATGGAATGGGATTGAACACATGAGAATATTTTTCAATAATGCGCTTCATTATTTCTTTGAATTCTATGATTTTTTTCAGTCATGATCAATAATTTTCAAAATAATTTCCAATTCACCTGAGACCATGACCTGATTCTGCTCGCACCAGAGGAGTTTGCACACTTCCACGGAAGACAGCACCTCCAACTCCAGTCACTTTAAGCATTGTGGCACCCACAACGACTTGTTCACGATCAGCAGAAAAAAGTACACCACCTCGAGGATCCGTTATTCGGAAGCCCTTTGATACGAAATCAACTCGATCTTCACCTAGAGTCAGGAAAAACGACAGTTTAATCAATCGCACATGCATTACAAACTTCCTCAAAAAAAACAACATAAAAAATCCTATAAAATGTCAGATGGGAGTCAATTTGTATTCTGCTTTTTTTTTAGATTTATGATATATATGAAGGAGCGCAGGATTATTTGGATTCGTAGTAATACATTCGATTCATCCTACCTAGAACGGAGGAACGAATCCACAGATTATCATATTCAGTGTATTAAATGTTTTGCGATTGTTGTTTAATAATATTCTATGAGTTGAATAAAATTGAAGGCCGAGTATGGAACGTGGAGGTTGAAGATGACATGTGAAATGCACGAATTGAAAATTTTCGATTCAGTATTTTGTTACGTCCAGAACGTTATTTCGATGCGAATTTGTTGCACGAAATTTGAACTAGCGAGCTGTATACTGGGAGTAGATTAATGTTTGATTTGATTCGATAATTGATGAGAATTTCACTTGATTCTTGGATTGTTGAATATGTGTGCTGGATCCCTAGTGTCTTTTCGTTGAAACAGTTATTTAAATTAATTAATTTTGTGTTAAGTCCGAATTTGGTAGAAGGATCGTTGCTCACTACCGAGACCCTCGGCTGAGATGTTAGAAGGACAGGTGCAACGTTATATGAGATTGTTGAAGTAAAATACATTGGTTGTTTATTAACACAAATAATAAGTCACTTTTCACAATGATTGGTTACACTGAAGACATCTAATAATTATGATGTCATA
>JABMBR010011882.1:0-38665 GCA_018881525.1 Meteorus sp. PSUC_FEM 10030008 | reverse complement strand
TATATATATATATACAGCGTAGTGAGAAGATTGCGTATGAGATTCGTAACTGGTCTTAACTACATAGGGTGGTACAGAAGAAGAGAAGGAAGAGGAAGAGGATGAGGAAGAAGAAGGAGAAGAGGAAGAAGAAGCTAAAGAAGGAGAACTTGGGGGTGGGATAGTCTCTCGCGCACAGCCACCATCAGTGAAATACCTTCTACTCCTTTACGTAAGGTTCATATATAGATATGTTAAATCAATGATGCCGGGCTTGCGCGCAACAATGGTGTTGGCTGCGAGTCCTGGTCAAATAATTTGTGGGGAATAAGGGGAAAGGGAGGGTGCGGTGGAAGAGCCAAAAGCTGAAGAGGATCGTGGAGGTGGTAGCGTTGGCGGCGGTGTTACTACAGCTAAAACGCGCAACACACTCTCGCGCGGTCGCATTAGAACCTCCACCCTCAACATACTCATACAAATACACCCTCTGTACTATTCAGTGAAAAGGCTTCGCTCTCCCGCCACTGCTGTTCCACCACCCATATCTCCGTTGCCACTGTCGTGCCCCTCCCCCGTATCTCACTCACTCACTAAAACTCACCTCGTCGCTTGTGTAGACGTAGTAAGAGTAATGCGCGCGCGCGACTCAAGGCTACGGTCGCGGGTGAGGAAGATGCTTATATTTTCCGTCTCGTTACTCGACTCACGTTGAATATTTCAAAACACACACGAGTGAAAAAAAATTCTGGAGATTCACTGTGTAATTATTGATAGCAAAAACTATTTTATAATATTGTTACATTGTAGAGGATACGAAGTGAAAAGAGAAAGCGATTGAAAGAAGAAAAATATACGAAATTGTGTGTGAGTGTGGGTGCGTGGGTGGGTGGTGTTCAGAGGGTGGGCGTGAGTGTGAGTGAGTGAGAGGGTGAATTATACATCGCGCGAGTGATGAAGAATGAATAAATGTTCAAATGCGTTGTGATTGTTTAGTGAATAAGTGTGTGAGATCAATGATATGAAGATGAAGTTGATGAAGGTGATGATCGAATGTTGCAAAAGATCATTTTGAAAGAGACAATAAAATAGTGAGAACGAAAGTTATAACATTATCGCAATATACTTCGTCGCGCGGTGGTTGAGTGGAAATATCGATATAATTAAAATTGTTGTTAAATGGAAAATATTTTATTGTAAGAATTATCGTGAGAAGAACGGAATTTTGTGATTTTTTCTATTCATCGTGAGGAGTTGATGTGGGTGGTGGTGTATATCATTCAACGGTTTGTGAGCGCAGGAAGTGTAAAGGGGAGGTGCCATTCGCGGTGGTGTTGAGTGTACGCGTAAATGCAGAACGTAAAGAGAGAAAGAGTTGTATGTAGGCGCGGAAAAAGCCTATGGTGAAAACCTCCACGAGGGCCTATCTACACATATACAATATAACAAAAGAGTATACTGATATATATATATGTATATGCATACACATTCGTATTATACATACACATTAGAAGGTTTGGATGGAGGAAGTTTAGTTACGAAACAGGAGTTTTGTTGTTCAACGTGTTGCAGCGACGTGCACTGGTTACAACTTTTTGACGAGACCTATGGATTTTTTTGCAGTCGCTCGTTGCACATTGGCGAGTTCTTCTAGCACGACTTGGCACATTCTATCGGCAGACAAGTAGATGGAACATGGGCCCACAGTTCCACTCCAAGCATCATTCCTGCGCGAATGATAAAAAATAAATTTACGAAAATAGGATATTGCAGAAAAGACAAATTGAACATGCAAAGTAAAGAACGTTGAACGAATTTATTTCTAATTGGAATCAAACTATGGAATGATATTCGTTCCATGTATTGGCACTAAACTAGTCGACTTAATAACAAATTGGTTGAATGTTGTTTTTTTTTTCCAAATACAACAACAAATGAGACAATAAGATTTTAAAATCAAAAATTAGAAAGCTCTATG
Organism: Meteorus sp. PSUC_FEM 10030008; assembly: GCA_018881525.1. Lineage (NCBI taxonomy): Eukaryota > Metazoa > Arthropoda > Insecta > Hymenoptera > Braconidae > Meteorus > Meteorus sp. PSUC_FEM 10030008. Next base: position 36,711 of record JABMBR010011882.1, on the reverse strand, counting down.
GATAAAATGGATAGTTGGAGAGTGGATATGAAGTGGCAAATGTAAATGAATGAAGGATGAAATATTGGATTCATATAGAAATTAAATAAAAAATTATACACGGTGGAAAAATAAAATATAACGAGAAATAATAACAGAAGTGGGATGTATCGTTACATAAAAAACACGTTGTGCCTCGGCATACTTTTTTTCCTCAGCGTTGAAATCAGTCGTCAACAGGAGGAGGACATTCCACACAATGAGTAAGTTTGGCTTTTGTTTAAAACTTTTGAAATGGGGCTGCGGCCGCGTTCGATCGTCGCGTTCTCTTTCTCTTCACCTCTCTCACACTGCCGCCCCTTCACTTATATTACAACCACTATATCCTCCTTTCTCAGTGGTCAATGATGTAACATTTATAATATGCATATATATTCCGATATGAGTATCAGTACAATGAATGTATATATCGAAGGAATCGAACTTTTCTCTGACTATTGCAGCGATACTTCATATGTATTTTCAATCATAATATGGAGTCCAATAGACGGGAAAATAAATACATCTCACACGTGATTGGTACTAACGGATTCAAATGACGAACTATTTTAACGATTCCGGATTGTTTGTTGGATAATTGAGGCATCTGAATATAGATGGAATCATTAATTCATGTATGATCGTTTTTAAATTATGTATATGAGATAGATTTGTATTCTCCCAATCCATTGGGTGATCAGTTATTCGATATTTCAATGATTTAGGATTGTCTTTGATGCCTTTTGTCCAATTTCATCACGTGATACATAGCAATATATATGAACATTGAACAATGCATTTCTTACAGAATTTGATCAAGAGTACCGGCGAATTATTGAAATTTGTTAATCACTTTCGGAACAGGATATGAAGTGGAGAATTTAGTTGACGATGTAGCTAGATGTAGAACTGTTTCCGTAAAACATAATTAATATTATATTTTATCGAGAAATCGATTTTATGGAGAAGTATTGTGATGCTGAGATTAGAAGGTGCAATTGAGGATGAAGAGATTGATGAAGATGGGGGACGATAATAAATGATAGTGTAGAAGTTGGGACATAAATGATCTTCGATAGTTTATGCGACAACCTGCTGCTCAAATGTTGCAGGGTGAGAAACTGGGCACTCAAGTTTGGCGTCGATCTTTGGGAGTTTGGTCGACAGGCGACAAAACTCAGTGAGATACAGAGGGTAAGGAGAGAGATTGTTACATCAGTTTGAGATAATTATTTTTGCTGGTGAAACTTTGTATATCAGAATTTATATTTCAAACTGAGTTTCATCACTGTTTCGTTCATCGTAATTGTTTCATTTGTGTATACAGAATTATCACACCATGGAAGCGACTGTAAATAAAAAAGATGGTTTGGTGTTAGTGCGCGAAATGGCTGCGGAGGTGAAGAATATGATGGATTTCAAAATGAACGCAGTGATGGTAAGTCCTTGTGAGAATTTTCCTATTGAAAAGATAGAAATTGAGAAATTATCATGAGATACTAAAATGCCAGAAGTTCACTCTTCATTGGGCGGGAATAATCAAATAATTAAAATATAATTATGACAATATTTACAGAGATTAATGGAGAATGCTGAACAGGCCGCGGTGTCATCGCCAAGGGAATCAGCAACATCGCCACGTTATTACAGTTCTCATGAAATAAATCGCGTTACTGATGATGGTAAACTCTTACCAGGTTCACGCGAATTATTATTGACAATGAATCGTCATTTTGATAATTTACCAGTGAACTTGAGTATGTCCGGAGTTCTTTTGCCACCGGGTGTTGCTGACACTGGTAAGATTCAGAAGAAGTGGAAGATGATCCATCTTCCTCAATTTTTTCTTTTTTATTTGGCTTCAGTCATGTCTGACTTATCGTTCCTTCGTTTTTTTTTATCAACTCAATCCATATTGGACTGCATTTCACAGAAAGGAAAATTTAATTTTTTTGTTGCGCCTCTCAATCACTGCATTATTGTTGGTGCAGACATTGTTCGATGACATCGAAACGGTTATACTTCCTGTAACCAAAAGATGTAATTTTTTCTGAAGACTCCAATTCTGTAGCTACAGCAAAAAATGATGGATCACGGATTCAAAAGTAGTTATAGTGCCAAATGAACAGTAGGAAGAGGACGTTCCACATTAGAATTTGGATTCTATCGAAAAATGGTGTAATGATGAAATCAACACCTGTGGTTGATTTATTACAGATAGCGAGGTAATTGTTGGTCTCCAGTGGAGCGATCATTTGGACCCTCTATTCGTAAACAATTATGAAAGTGATCCAACATTGTCCTGGCAATACTTTGGCGCCACTGCAGGTTTTTTGAGACGGTTCCCTGGTGAGTTGGGCACAAGATATGATTGCACATTGAGCAAATGAGGTCGAGTTTTTTGTAGTCCTCATATAATCCTCCCAATATTTCCAGCTATTTCTTGGCCACCGCGACCCAGAGCATCGGGATCTGATGATGAAAATTTGGAAGTTCATGATTTCCGTTTGGTTGATTGGTTTGTTGGCGGTGCAACAAGTCCAAAAGATTTGGCAATATTAGTCGATACAACTAGTTTCTCATCGAAAAAATTACGCAAATTAGCGATAGCTACAACCAGAAATATCTTGGATACATTGTCAGCCAATGATTATGTCAATGTTTATCGTTATGCTGAAGCAGTTGAAGAAATTATTCCGTGTTTCAAAGACAATCTGGTTCAAGCATCTCCCGATAATATTCGGCAATTAAAAAATGCACTATATACTATTCAAGCAGATTCATCAGCAAATATCACAGCGGCAATGGCTACTGGCTTTGAGATTCTCAATAAGTATAATAGAACTGGTCTGGGAGGTCAATGCAATCAAGCAATTATGTTAATCACGTCAAACAGTGATGCCGCTTCGGCTGATGTTATCAAGAAATACAATTGGCCTCATATGCCGGTGAGAATATTTACATATCTCATTGGCGGTGACAAGAGCTCAGAACTTCAAGATATGTCCTGTCTCAACAAAGGTATCGATTCATTTCATATTATTCAATTATTTGATTGATGCATCGCGACATAATTTCCAATGACTTTTCCCAATTATCTACAAAAACCTCACAAGTGGTCTGAGTGATACAAGAAATGGATTCATTGCATGAGCACATGAAATCTGTTCTTCCCCAACTTCATATCCTCCCCTTGGTTTCTTTGTTTCATGTGATCATCGAAGGATTTTATGCACGAGTGACATCAATGGAGGATGTGAAAAGCAAAGTATTTGAATATGTAAAAGTACTTGCTCGTCCTATGGTTTTATATCAACATGATCATCCGATTCATTGGACACCGGCTTATGTTGGTGGAGAAGTTCGTATTTTCGTACAGACATTTATCATCAGCACTGCGACTCTATGAATAGTTTCAATTGCGTTTTTTCCCGATTTTTTTTCAATTTGTGCTTTTTTCATTCATCCCTTCCTTTTTTTTTGCAGAGTGGTAGATACGGTGAGGAACGACGTGGGCAGTTAATGACTTCCGTTACGGCGCCTATTCTAGATCGTCGCAATCACACGGTAATTCATTATTCTAATAAAAATAAAAATGTCGTTGGGAGTTTTTCATTGTGACAAATTACAGAAGTGAGATTTAATTTAATTTGTACAGGTGAAAACGGCAAATTTGTTGGGAATCGTTGGAACAGATGTGCCCATTGAGGAAGTACAAAAACTCGTGCCACCATACAAGGTATCGTTAGAATTTATTCATCAGTTTATTTTACCAGTGGTAAAACGAGTGAAAATTTGTGAAGCGAATTTTCAAATGACTTTTTTCCGTAATTCTTTTTCGTCCTTGTCATTTTCAGTTGGGCGTTAATGGTTACTCCTTCATTGTCGATAATAATGGTCGAGTATTGTATCATCCTGATTTACGTCCATTGGTGAGATTCAATTTAATTTGTAACAGAAATATAAAACGAGGCAACTATATTTGCTTTTGCAATGAAATGACATTGAATAATTTCATATATGATTCTCTCTACCATCTTTCTGCTGCAGCCGACCAGTCCGAATGTACGTCTTTGCAATATTTATTCCGTATCAGAACATAATATACTTCTCGTGAAATATCAAACGTAACAAAAACTTATAAATTCTAATTTCAGTATGAGAATTCTCTACATCCGCGTTATACAAATGTTGATTTGGCGGAAGTCGAACTGGCCGAGTTTGATGGGCCTGGTCATCCACTGAATAATTCACTATTCCTCGACGTGAGTAATCATGCAAATATCAAATCAGAATTCTCAGATTGAGTTTATTAATTTTTCAACTCCACATTGTTAGTTGAGGCATTACATGATCGATCAGAAAGAAGGGATGACCAATTTCGCAGTCAAAATTCATTACGATGACATGGTAAGTACATGATAGGAATAGAAAGAATATTTTCATCTGTATATGCATGTTCCCATTTCTCACAACATTCATCCCGAATTTCTGTCATTACAGAAACGCGTAACAATCCGTCGACATAATTATTTTTATGAGCCAATTTATGGGACTCCGTTCTCTCTGGGGTTGGCATTGCCTGAAGGCTATGGAATGTTGGAACTTCATGCCGAGCTGGAGTTAAAACACGCTATTATGGATGGTAAATATGATTATCTACAGTGATAGATACATAACAGTTGACATTCGATGCTTTTCCAAAACTGATGAACTACTGATATTTATATAATAATTCTACCTGCTTTCTCCATCCGTTATTTACAGTGTTTGATTATTTGAATGGAAGCAATTGGAAAGTACATCCCGATTGGGTATATTGCGAGTACAATTCGGCATCAGAGAAATTATTTTCCACCCCAGAGGAACGTATTCTCCACTTCCTTGCTCGCACACGTAAGCCAGGTTGGAAGTGGATGTCATTGAGGCCCAAGAGTCCCAGCTCGCATCACAATCAGACGAGCAAGCCTGACAAAGATGCTCATTATTGTACGTTGAAGAAGAAGTATTCATTCGAGCTTTAATCACTTGATCATTCATCAAGATTTTTAATTGTTAAGAGTGACGCTTTGATTCCTTTGATCCGACAGGTGACAAAAAATTAGTACAATCTTTGGTGCTGGATGCCGTGGTAACAGGTGGATTCAATAAAAGGGACAGTAATACAATGCACAAAGAGGAGAATCAGAAGTAAGTGACTGAATTTGTAGAAATTGTGGTGGAAAACAGTAAAATGAGCAAAAACTCAAATAACATGATACGGACAAGTGAAGCATGCATTGCAACAAATACTTGTTTTGAGTATCGAGCACTTTTTTCAATGCACAACGAGCACTGATTAATTCCTCATTCATTTAATCGATCGATAAAAATAATGTACATGGGCAATATACATTTTATATATGTATATGTGGAGTATTCCACTGAGAATTTACAGTCGGCACAGGTTAGGTTGTGAGCATTTTTTTTCTTGATTTTTTATCGTATTTCACGTGAACAAAAAAACGTTACGTGTTTATTGTTCCTTTTTTCGCTCGGTTGATTGCCCTATTCTTGTTGGTGCTGGTATGGAATAATAGGATTATGGTGATTATGATATTATTCATATTTTGGCACCCCAGAAAAGAAAGCGGATGAATGTATCACGAATAGGAAGTAGATTTATTCGATTTCGAAATTAAAAACTACTCCGACTCTCATCTTTTTGCTTGAATATGTTTATGACATCCAATCTGATGAATTCTGTCCTACACATGCAGCATGAATAATTCTGTAAAATAGTTACGAATTGTACTTTTCCCGTAAGAGTCAGAATTTGATAGCACAACTTATTGAATTTGCATCAAGTAAACAACAGGGAACTTCTTGCATTGTTCTCGAAACTAAATCGTGATGGATAAATAAATAATGGAGAATATGAACATTTCGATTTAACCCGAATGGAAAATTTTCAGTGAAACACTTCTCGTGAACATTCTCATATATATATGTATAATTATGTGTGAACACAAGTAGTGGAGATTAACCTGGCCGTTGATATCTCAAACTGATCATCATGTTTGTAATTATCTAAATAGACATTACTTCGAAAGAACCATCTTTACCCGTTTAATTCATATCCCCCAAACAGTTGAGGATATTTGGTAACAGATATGTGCACCGTATTTAAGACGATGGTAAAATAATGATGACGATGGTGACAAAATATTCAACGGACTTTGAGATGTCCTAAAACGACGTACAGATACTGAATATTCAGGTTTCATCGATGAAAATAAATCAAAAAGGGAAACAATATCAAAATATCGATGATAATGAGAAGAGGAGGCGAAGACTCGTATCTGCTTTTAAATGACACTCTGCACCGTTTTATCGACACCTATAATTTTTATTTATAATACTTATAATTTTTCTTGCATATTTTTATTACATTTTATTATTGTGTGTCTCCACCGCCAGCCCCATTGCCATACTGATGGCTCTACTGCACAGGTAATTTATTATGCACAATTATATGTTTAATCCTCACTCGCAGTCTTGCACGGTAAATATATCAATTTTCACGGTCATTCGTGCGATTGTTTTGATGTGCCCCTCGCGAAATATAGCACTTTAAGTCATATATTGAAAATAAATATTTGTTATTTATATTTTGAAGCGGGTGAGAATAAAATTATTGTCTGAATCCCATTGATATAGCCATCTCTAAATGGCGAGTCAATTTGATATTGAGTGTGTAGGTATGAGTGTTTTTTTTTCTATTCATTTTTTATCACAAAATTTTTCTCCAATGGTTGAATGGAAATTATTTCATCTAGATCATAAATAATGATGAATATTGTCATCACATTCAATGATGAAATACGCAGTATATACAGAAGATGATTTGGAGCCGAAAATTCATCTCCATACCCTGTTCCTTTTCATTATATTAGCTGAACAATATTGCAGAAAGTGAATGAGAAAAAAAATCTTGTGGTTGGGATGTATATAGGACATACTGCATCAACACACTTATCACAATGATCAACGTCTATCTATTGATCTCATCATTCTTCTTCTCTGTGACATTATATAGTGAGGAAAATATCTTTTTTTTTGTACGACGATTTGATGACGTCTGTCAAGCTCTCAGATTTGTCGAATATTTTCTGTTCTCTTTGTTATTTTTTTGTGAGACATATTTATCCATTTATATGTGAGTGCATTTTAACAAAATGATCAAGATCACCATTCTATTTTTCACGGGCTTCACTGCACAAAATATATTAAATATTTCTTCTCAACCACTTCATGTCAATGATACTGATACTGAAATGAAAAAAAAAGAGGAAAATGTAAAATTCGTGAAAATGCGTAGTCATTTTCTGTATTTGCTTTTTCTGGGATATTAAAATAAAATGAGAGAATTTTTTCTCTTGTCATCATGAAGTTTGTTCCCATCAGAAAATCTCAGGAAATTTCAGAATCTGACGCAGTTAGTGTCATTGTTTACCGATATTATGTATTTTGTTTCATGAAATTTCACATACAACGTAGATGAATCAATGTACCGCAAAAAGGGAATGTTCTTCACAATCATAAATGGGTGCGGATAGGGTTTTAGAATCGATGAAGAGAAAGAATGAGGGTTTATTTGTTTTCACGAAATATGTTGGACGAAAAAAGTGTATATCAATTTGTTATCTATAGATTGTAAGAAGTGACAAATTGGGGCAGTATGTTCTATATAAATTTATATAAATGTGTGTGAATTAAGAAACCCAACGTTGGTGAAATAAAAAAAAATTACAAACGACGGGAGAGTTTTTCTCGATGTGAATTAATAATAATAAATCAAACTAAATTTTGGTATTCTTCAATTTGCAGCCAAGGAAAAGGACGATTTGATGTTGTACGAAGTTTCATTGCAACGAGGAGTGGCCTATTTCGATGGCACGATCATCAAGACAACAGAGAAGCCGAGGATGAACCGTAAATCCCAAAATTTGATAAACATTTTGGAAAAATAACATCAATTGAGATAGAAAATATCAATACAGAATTAGCAGAGAATTATTTAGAAAGAGATTCGTAGATGAATGCATGTTTGTGTAAAATACACAATTAGCTTCTCAATTCTACAATAACGTTGGAGGCGTCAAATAATATCGCATAACTGGTGTTATTTATTTGCTACCAGACATTTCGCTGATATGAACAAAAGAGCTATGGACACATCGTGGTACAAGAGAGCCGCTGAGCAACATGCAATTGAACCGGAGAGTTTTGTATTCAGTGTGCCATTCAATGCTGGTAATCAATGAATTATATACGTGACAAGAACTGCCAATATTATATTTTCCGTAATCGTTTTGATAAAATTACCATGGAATTGCGCTAATTATTCAGCATGCTGTTTTTATAGTGTGGGAGGAATTAACTCAAGTAGTAAGTCGATGCGTAATCGATCGCGGATTTATGATGAAATCGTTTCCATAACTGTTTATCATGAACAGAGGTCAGTGATGACAGATATCAGCAGTGGTTGCAATATAATTCCATGGTGACATTTATCATAAGATCACGATATTCGTACAGGAACATATGAAATTTTTTATAGATCTCATTCCATCTGTGTGACAATGTCTTAAAGTATGTATGACTCCAATTCTAGCTGAGCTCACTGAGCCACTGGTGACTGCAACTCATGCCGTGTTTGTGGAAGGTAAAAATCAACATAAAGCTCCAGCTGCTGTGGTGGGTTTGCAACTTCAACACGCGTCCTTGGCATCTCACTTCATGAACATAACTTCGACGGTACGTGTACCACTGCCTCCTTATTTTTAATTAAAAAAACAACCATATTTTCGATGTAATTGTCAGTTTCATTTTCATGTTTACTCATAGTGTACGGCGTGCAAGAAAAATTGTGCTTCGGAGGAACTTGACTGTTACATCTTGGATAACAGTGGCTATATTATAATTAGTGAACGCCATGAGCACACTGGAAAATTTTTCGGTGAAATTGACGGCACTATTATGGACTCGCTTGTACAAGATAGAATTTATAGGTGAGTACCAATAGTGATATTAAAGAGGAAGAGAATTCCTGCACGAACTAGATATGCGTTCATACTATGCACATCGGTGCAACGCATAACTCATTCAGGAAATTAGTAAATGTAATTGAAAATTGAGGAATGAAAAAATTTCAATTGCAGATTCTGCAATTCATGTACACGCAAAAGTTCTAAAATTTGTAATAATATATAAATAATATATGACGTGAATTCTTCATCATGTTGTTTCATAATTAGGAAAGTAACAGTGGTAGACTATCAGGGAGTGTGTCCACCCGAGGAATCGTATTTGTCATCCGCACCACGTACTGTCTCGAAATCAATAGTCACGTCATTAGCATCGATATTTGGATCCATCTGGACATCTATATTGCAATTGAATATTTATGATTCAATTAGACCCGCCTTCGCGTGGTCAAACACTGCACACGCCTACTCTGGTAATTAGACAATTGATATATTCCATATAAATGATTTGATGTAAGAAATTTTTGACTAAACTTGGTACGGAATTCGACATAAATCATTCTTGTTACTATCCGCGACGCAGGTGATTCCAATGCTAAAGTTGATGGTGCTAATTCTTATGACTCATATCCTCCAAATTTATTGGAGAATCCAACTGCTGGAAACGGAAAAATTACACCGTTGCCTGCAGTTGCGCCAGCACCAACAGCACCGCCTACTACCCATGCCACCTCCGCTCAATATATGCTCAATAAAATGCGCACATGCGAGAAGAAGACCGATCTCTATATATTGCAACCGGAAAGACTCAACACAAGTGGTCAGAGCAATCCGCTTAAGGGTAAACTAACGAATTGTCATGTGACAGGCTGTGAAAGGTAAATATTCAATTATTAGCCAAATAATTTTACAGTTCACGTCTTGCCGACAAAATCTGTGACTATTTTGAGGATCGTGTGATCAGTTTGATAATTTCTATGAATTTTGATCTACTGAGTAACAAAATTGGTTTTACGATAAATAGTAGCTCCGGGTAATAATCCTTAGTTGAAATAGCTCGGGAGAAAACTAGTTTGACCGTAAATAATGTTGGTACCCGGAGGGTTTCTACATAGTGTACATACAAACTGAACGTTAAACTACATTATGTGCATTCTTCATACATCCAACTCCATGATTCATTTTAGCCGCGAGCTATCTTACCTCGACCCAATTTTCTGAGGTTATCCTTTGAATAGTTGGATTGGAATATGGAGGAAACTCTAAACATCCATTTATCGGAAATTATTCATTTTGAATAAACAATTAAACGAAAATATAGTTTGGAAAATTATTGAATGATCTTGATCGATTACTCTGATAATCACAGGTTCGATTGGCATTTCGTTTACATCTCATATTCTTCAATGGGTATTTTTTTAATCACAATAAATCGAAAATTATGTGATGATGTTTGATAGGCCATTCAGTGTTCAAAAAATTCTTCACACCAATCTCATATTATTGGTGGTGGACACTTTATGTCCATGTGGTAGTAAACAACTCAGTATTGAACCGACCGAAGTTGTCAATGAGCCTGGTGTTTGTACACTACGTAGGGAACGTCTTCATCGCAAACGACCTCCAAAATGTATCAACTATCATCCTGAAGAGATGGAAATCAAATATTGTGGTGGTGGCCATAAATTTTATTCATCTTATGGCCTCGTCGTCACCTTGTTATTCATATATTATACGTGACTCGTTGCGTAATGAATTGTCTCTCATTAAACAATAACAACAGAAAATTCAATTGAATGAAACAAATTAGTTTTTTTATTTTATGCATACAATTTCAACTGACAACCATTAACAAGAGCAATAGCAAAAAAAACACAAAAATAGGAATGTGAGAGAAAGTGAGAAAGATGAGAGTGATGAAGAATATGGTGGATGAATGTGAGAAAGAAATTAACTTCTTTTATTGTCCATGGCAGCTGTTAAATATCGCATAATTTAAATACAACATAAAGACTAATGCATTGAAGTTTTTGGCAATGCAAGTTGCCTATTTTCATCTACCAATAAATCATTACGGAGGGAAAAAGGTAAAATATGGTGAATGTGGGTTTGGAATGAACAATAATGAAGGAACAAAACAAAAAATGAAAAAAAAAACGTGAAAAAACAGAAAACATACAAAAATGAATGAACAAAATAAAAATAAGATGAATAAAATAAATGAATATATATAGCATTTACGATGTTGGGATTGATTCGCCGTCCGAGAGTGCGACGCATTCCCCGTGTTGATGACCGTTTTAAGAAACGGTTTCAATGTGACGTGTTTAGACAATACAGTTTGGCTGCAAGAAATTTTTGTGCTTGCGCCAACCAACAGATAACTTTTTTTAAATAATCGTACGTAAATATTCATTTGTAAAATGATTTTTTAAGTGGAGATCAAGCCAATTTATCGAGGCTTTATAATTATTGAATAATAAAATGGTTCTTGTGTGAGCACACGGCTCATTATTATGCGCCCTTCGTCTTTTGTTTCCATTCAATATTTGTTCACTTGGTAACGTCTCTGATATATTTATTCTCTTTTTCCTTTAGTCTTTAGACATTATCATTCAACTATTGTTTGTTATTGACTGTTGAGTACATGATTCTGTTGTGTTATTAGTGAAACTATTGTTATTTTTATGTAACATTAACTAATGGGACATCGAAGAGTTTGTTGTAAACAACTGCAAGTATTTTGCATTTGCGGCTTAACCGAATATTTATGTGACTTGCATTAATATTTACAACTTATTCAATCGATAAAAATTAATATTCATAGTGAAAACGAATGGAAGAGAAAAAAGAAAACAAAGAGAGATATTTAATTATCTGGATATTCAATTTAAAAAAAAAAGATAATAAAAAAGTGGTAAATCGTTATATTGTTCAGAGATGATTCGAATGATCGTATTTATAATGTTACGAATGGGAGGTAGAGTTGTTCTTCATGTGTAAAGACTAAACGTGTCTAATTTTCATTTTAATTTATTACTTCTTCGTCTTTCTTTCTCATGTTTTGCATTATTCCAATTACAAGACCATTTCTTACTGTGTCTTCCACGAAACGGCCTTTCTTAATGTGGATTACGAAGATACGTATGAGAAAAATACGAAAAAAAAAACGATGGTAAAATGAAGAAAAGGTGAAAAAAAAAGGGAATTAAAATAATAATGTGAATGTTGAATTTCGAAGAACATATCGGCTTTCTGTAAATTACAAATCTAGTGAAGTTGCAGGAAGAGATATGTTGAAATAATGTATATCAAAGAACGAATCTACTTGTATGTTCCGGAATAAACGAGAAATGATCTTACATTCTCATTCCTATAAGCAAACTGTAGGCGATATTATTATATACAAATAAGAATATAAGTTTGGAGAATTACGATGAAAGAGAAAATAAATGAGAATAATAAGAGTAAATTGATTTTTTTATCTATTTTTTTTTCTTTTTTTTCCGATGAAAGCGAAGAAAAAAGTTTTGCGAGTAAACTATGTAAGGCGTCACTATGTATTTTCGTGACAAAAAAAAAAGCAAGAAACACAATTCATCAATTTTCATTATCTCTCATATTAAGATTATGCCTCCAAGGCAATGAAACATAAGATTGCATTAAATAAAAAATGGAATGAACAAATGTTGCGCATGTGAGTCGATGATATCTGTATCTTATAGATTATTATGAAATCATACGTCACGCTGAAACCAAAATAAAGAAAAATTCATGTACGAAATATATCTGTTTTTCTCTGTATGAAAGAAGAAAATAGTCGAAAAAACGAAAAAAAAAACAGAGTTAATCGAGAGTGACAATAATATAAAGCATCAAATTGTATTCGTGTAATTCTGTGCGTAACAGCCGCTATGAATACAACTGAAAATACTGAATTATATGCTTATGTGATTGTTATATTTTACAGATCACTTAAGAATGCGCATAAAGAGTGTTGAACAACAAAAGGAGCATTTGAGATATCAAAAGTATACATACTCAATGAATTAAAATGAAAAATTAAATATTGTATACTAATATTGAAGCATTTGTACGGACGCGTTTCGAGCTGGGCCAAGAAAAAAATGAAAAAATTATGTTTTCCCATGTAATTTATTCCAAGTTTGGCTGTTGTTATCTTGAATATCGACTATTGTGTTGTATAGAATATGAAGACATAGTTAATTAAGCTGACGAGAAAAAATACAAAGAGAATAAAAACATAATGAAGGAAATAATTATTATTACAAATTTGGAAAATGGTAACAAAAAAATTAAATATAATTATCTTATGGAGATTTTTCCAAAATACCGAAGTACAGCAGCTCTCGTCTCATTGTATTGCATTCTTGACCGCTAACGTGTATTGTGGAATGGCAATCAAGGTCAAGAAAAGAATAATAAGAACAATAAAATAATGTGAAATCTTATCTATGATTATGACAAAAATGTTATCTGCAGACATGCATGGCGCATGAATTCGTTCTTCAAAACTGTCAATATGAAGTGAAAAATTTCATTGTGGCATCATGTTATGTGAAGACTTTTATATTAACCCTTTTAGTACCGAATGACAATATATCGTCGATGAAAGGTGCACGTTACGTCACTCGGCATTAACAGGGTCAAAATTGATTAATATTACTCGCGTTACAAGAACAAAAGATACATTTCTATATACTCATACAGTGCCGTTTTGATGAATACCGAATGAGAATTGATAATGCTCCGTTAGAATGACGATTCATCATCATTGGACCAATATTGTTGTGTTCTACAACCAAAAATTTGGCATTGGTTTGTCGAAGGTTAAATCGGTAATCAATGCTAGTTCATCCATTGGACAAAGTAGAGTTATGAATTTTTTCTACTGCGAACGGAAAATTTTGACGATCATCCACTGATACATAACATGCTTGGATTTTCTTCCACAGTCGCGAATACCGTTCAATGATAACATCTCTACTGATCTCTACCAATCCCAGCATTGTTTGAACTCTGATCAATTTGTGTCGTGGACTAAACACACCAGAGAAAAATGATAACCGCAACTGTGACATTACAGATGTTACGATGTATATTATGATGCAACAGCTGTAAGGTTATGGAAGCCACAGTTTGCATCAAACTGCAGAATGATAGCATCCGTATTAGCTATGAATACGAATATGTACGTAGGTTTTTAATATAATCGTGAGACAGCTGAGCATCACTGATCTCTTATATGGCTGTGATATTACGTAATTAATCAGCTATGTCCTTGTTTGTTAAGTGATGGACATATATAGATGTTTATGAGCAGAAACATAGTGGATGCGGAAACAACATATTTTTATATACAGGGACATATCTGGGTGAGATAAGATAGTTCTCCGAGTTTCATCTGTTTTGTTCGATAATTTCCACTTGTCATTTTGCAGTGTTCAGTTGCGAGTTGTTCCTGAACGTCTTGAAAGGTTAAGTATTCACATATATACACAAAAATGGTATTATGAAGTTGAATATTGTTCTGATGATGTGCTTTTTCGTAAGAGATGTTTGCTATTGACAAAAATCCTGTCTCTTTACAAAACTGGTGTCCCTGTTGTGAATTTTATTAGTAGACCGGTGATCATGAATGACTATTACGGAGAATTCATGGTTGGGTCAAGAATAATTATGGGTGCAAATTGAAGTCGTTGAAAATTATTCATATCATATACATAATGCCAGAATGAATTCAAAAATTTTTGAATAGTTCTCCTCAATTATGGTATTTCACAAGTGAGAAGGTGTATTTGAATTGTAATGGATGTAGTACTTATTCATGAGAAATTTTCAAAACTTTCATCCACCATTTTGTGCAATTAATTCATTTGTTTTTTTTTCATTTCATCTAAATGAGCGATTCAGCAGAATATCACTAAATCATAATTATTTGAGAAGAAGGGACAATTTATGATAAATATATTTTATCATCAGAGATAATTTTCCCATTCATACTGTTCTGATAGATGGCTACACGTTGGGGTATTGCAAGTGCTGGGAAAATATCTCATGATTTCGTGACTGCTCTGGCCACTTTGCCAAATACTGAACATCAAGTTGTGGCTGTCGCAGCCAGAGATTTGAGTAGAGCCAAGAGCTTCGCAAAGTTACATAAAATTAAGAAATCATATGGTAGTTATGAAGAATTAGCGAAAGATGCGGATGTTGGTACGTTACACAGACTCATTCGAATTGATATATAAACATTACACAATGATTGCCGTTTATTTTCTTGGATATTTTTATCGCAATGATTATTGGTTCTATGGTGAGTCGTCTCATTCTGTATGATACACAGAAATTGTATATCTTGGGATGCTCAACCCCCAACATTTCGAAGTGGCAAAGTTGATGTTGAACAACGGAAAACATGTTTTGTGCGAAAAACCATTCACGATGAACCTGAAACAAACAACAGAATTAATCAATTTGGGGAGAAAAAAAGGTTTATTCTTGATGGAAGGTATTTGGAGTAGATGCTTCCCAGTCTATGAAACTGTGAGAGATGAGATCGAATCTGGAGCCATAGGAGACGTGAAACAAGTTATCGTATCATTCGGGTTCGAATTGGAGGATGTGGAGCGTTTGAAGTACGTTGAACTCATAATGGAATTCTGTATTTCGTAAAGTCATATACCTTTTAACTGTTCGACTAATTATTTTGAATGATGATTGACGAATGATCACAGAATTTTATGTCGATTATTCATAGCAAAAAAGAACAGGGTGGTGGAACAATATTGGATCTGGGCGTTTATACCTTGCAGCTAGTCCAATTCATCTATGGTGGTGAGAGACCAATATCTGTAAAAGCTGCTGGTTTTTTGAATGATGATGGTGTAGATACATCTATTTCGGCAACTCTATTGTACAAGAATAATCGAACTGCTACGATAATGACTCATTCAGTGGTTACTTTACCGAATGAAGCTATCATTATTGGTACCAAAGGTACAATAAAAATTCCGGATTTTTGGTGTCCTATAACGGTCGAGCTGCCATCAGGAAAATTCGACTGTCCATTACCAAAAGCCCCACATCAATTCAATTTCATCAACAGTGCGGGTCTCCGTTATGAAGCTATGGAAGCTCGCGAGTGCATCAAAGCAGGTATGACGGAACGCTAAATTTGGTATTTATCTTGACTGATATGACTGAATAAAACACCGGAATACAATTTCCTTATAGGATTGAAAGAGAGTAAAAAAGTCTCTCACGCTGAATCACTTCTCATTGCTGAATTAGAAGATGAATTGCGTCGTCAAGTAGGAGTGGTATATCCTCAAGATTGATCGAACAATCGCTTCGATATATAATTCAATACATGATCGGTTATCATTTTTGTAAAAAGATATGTATTAAACATACCTGCGAATACTTCGCATAATAAAATGATTTATTATTGGTAGCTGGTGTACATGAAACAATTTCATCAAAAATTCAGTTGCATCTTCGATGGATCCTAATTTTTTGGATTTACGCACTGTTTTTCATTTTTCCACACCTCTTGTTCCACCAAACCTGAAGCAATGACTGAAAATCGCGTACATCAAGCTCATCGATTTTCGTGGCTCGACGATGTTTGTCAGTTCATCTCAATAGAATCCAATTCTATCTCATGTACTTTCTGTTTTGTGCGTCCTGATATTTTATTCAGAATTTTCGTACATTTTCGATTCCAGCAAACCTGTCATAAAAAATAACAATAAATATAAAATAAAACCATATTGATTATGTAGGATGCTTCTTAGAAAGTCGTGTTACTTTATTGGAATTTGGACGTTTACTGCAAGGAGTACCGTCCATGGGCAGAAGTTCCACGACAACACTCGGCTCACCCTCGTTTTTGCAAAGCAAGTACTTATTACAATAGTCAGAACGTAAATTGGGAATTCTTTTCAAACAAGACTGCAATGATAAAAGTATGAACCATCAATCAATGAAGCTATTAGGAGGCTGATCGAGAATAGCGCGGATTTACATCTTATGATATCGATAAATAAAAGCGACTAAGTAGAACAATTAGTACTGTCAAAAATCCGTCTCCTTGATATTTTACTGCTGAATCATATCCATAACATTGGCATTGTTCCTCTGCTGTCAACATCAATCGTGGTCCTGGTGGGAAGAGTGATTGAGGTTCATTCTTGAATATGCAGCTGTCAGGAGTTCTGGAACAGTATTATGAGACTAGAAATAATTCCATTCAACCACTTAACGAAGCTGCAAATTTCATATCCAAGTATTGTCTTGCAACTATAATTTTTTTTCATTATGTTGTCCAGATTGGGGTTCAGAACGTTTAGAGATGCATTCAAACATCATAATAAATCGTAACTCTTTTTGGATGTAACTGTTTTCACTATCAATATTTTTCATACTACAAACCTGAATATTCGTTCTACAATTGATTTAGTTCTGGGACTCCAATTTAAACATTGCTCGCAAAATTCTTCGCCTTCCCTCATTAAATGAGACCGGCATATGCCTTCTTGAGTGTTGGTGGGATTCACATCATGTTCGAATACACCGATTCTAAAATGGTAACATGTCTGTAATAACAGAATCCCTTCTACTCTGCTGCATCCCTGACGTTTTGTATATCTTACGAATGAACATATTCATGTGCAAGAACAGGATAATTAGCATAATAATGAGCATCCTCTGCCACGATACTGATTCGAGCATCTCGATTATATTTTTTGTATTCATGTATTCCATTAGTTGGGTGTGTTGTCACGCCTTTCATGATGTAAATAGAATCAACAGTAAGCACTTTAGTATTTTATATTGGATATGAAAAATTTTGGTCAAATATTTAACCTAAATTTATCCGATGAATCCTCACCTAATGCTTTCACTAATTTCTCTTTTTTACTTTCTTCATCAACAAAACTTGAAAGTAAGAGATACCTGTGAACAGAACAGATGTCCATAATTGGATTCTACTCATATAAATTATTTTCACGGCTATTTACCTAGTCAGAAATAGTATGACATCGTACGAGTCTGCATGAATCTTTTCACGTTTAGTTTGAATAAATTCCTCTATAAATTTCATTATACATTCTGAGTTGAGTTGTTTCATTACCGACCACAGGATTTCTGTTTGTATGAAGCACTCAGAAGGAATTTCCATTGACATCTGGTTCTAATATTGACTAAATTAACCTCACAATGAAGTTTCCTACCATCATCCGCGACGTGAAAATTTACTCACGTGTAAAATAATAATTCCTGCGATATTGACTCGTATTTTTGGTGTGTCAAACTTTCGAAGCAACATAACGGCACCATTCAGAATCACCAGTATATGAGAAACAAGTGCATTGTAGTCATCACCATTTTCACCAAGCCTATGGGATGAAACAAATGATGAAACCACAGTGCAATTTGAAATGAATTCGAAAGAGTTGATGGTAACGAAAATTCAGCTGTAGCAAAATAAGATTTCATACTTACAATTCTTGAGCCATATCATAATTGATGATTACCAAAGTTTCAATATAGAAATTATCTGGATAGAGGTCACGCAGCTTGAGTTCTGATGATATCATGTTAGTCTTCACTTCTTCACCTAAAAAAGTCCACTTGATGTGTATTCAATCAACTGTTGGATTCAAGTCATTACATGATTACTCAATCCGGTGTGGAATCGGAATTTCAGATGAACATTACCAATCCACTCCTTAGATACATGAACAATCTTGAATGGATAACGTTCTTTTGTTTTCAACGAGACTTCATCATGCCCCCATTTTAGTCGTTCAATTACACCAGGGTTTCTGATGTCACTTGGTTGTTCATCAATATCCTTCGGGATAGAAAGGTCTTTAATAATAAAACGTACGTTGATTATGCCATCCTGCAAGAATTATCACATTCATATTACCAATATTATTTACTCAGCTGATTATCAGATTTTAACTTCGTTTTATCATTAAGAATGTATAAGAATCATTACGAATTCATGTCTTTTATGAAAGTACACAGCTGCGGATGAAGTCTCACTATCATGATACATAGCAAATGAACCGAGTTTCTGCATCACCTGAATGTTGTTATGATCATGAATTCAAGGATACAATATTTTCATAACTTTATAGTCATTGGTTAGGGCTTATTTATTTATATTACATACATGTAGGTGATTCATATCTGAGAGGTCATTAGATTCAATTTTCCATATGGGCAAATTTTCATTCGCAAGAAATGATTCAGTACGTTTCAACTGAACCACTATGGGTAGATCATCCGTGGGATTTATCGTCAATTTTGCTATTCAAGATCATTTTTATGGAGATTCATCAATGTCATTCTTATATCAATCTAACAATCGTTCTCCATGTAAATTTTTGAGATTGAGAAGGTCGACTCTTGATATACAATGGATTCATTCAATTTACCATCCATTATATTTTATCGTGGACTGGATCTGTTATTTTTTTATATAAATATGAATTTTCTTTTGAATTTACCTTCTTCACGTGGTAAATCGGCAGTGTCCTGTTGTGTTGTCACGGGAATGAACACGTAAAACAATGTGAAAAGGGAACATATCTTGAATTTCATTATTGATTGGGTAAAGGATCCTAACTTTGATGGGAATATTCAAATTGATCATTAGGAAATTCAGTGAGTGAAAGCACTGCTTCTATCAATTGTGTATAAAATGATTCTATGAGAGCCATGTGGAATTCCAGATTTTATGATGAGGGAACTGTCACAATATCGATAGTGAAAGTCCAGGAAGGCACAATATACGACTTCACGAAGTGATACTGAATCGTGATGGATACGTCCCCATGAGAAACAATATAATGATGTATGATATCAATGAACTACAAATCGCTTTTCGCTTAATGATCCATTTACTAAAATATATATGATCCAGCATAAGAATAATTAATGATGGCTGATTGCGATGGTTTCTCATGATTGAACAATTGCTACATTATTTGTAAGTGCTATTGATATCTCAGCAAATATGATATTGAGATGGTCTCTTCACTTGAACTAACGGTGAACACCTGTGATGAAAATTGCACAATATTTCATACTGCAATTGTTCTTTATTGTGTGCAATCTACCATTGATACTGTTTGATTATTCGATGCTAGCAGTAAATCTCATAAGACGTCACATAATGATAAGAACAAGTCTGTTCTAGATGTTGGTTTTGGATTGAGTACACAACTTCACATCTCCCAACATTTTTGTAAACACGAAGAATTGCTTGTGATCGACTTTTGATGTCACCATTTCGAAATCTTGGAATTGAGGAACGATTCATGAAAAAAAAAAAAAAAAAACGCAGGATGAAGCGATGTAATTGTCTAGTTTGGCTGACAGAATTTTTGTTTCTCGTGACACTCTTCTTAGTATTCCATTTCTAACAATCGATTCACATTCACTCAATTCGATGGGACGAAATAAGAATGGATGAAGATTAATTGTCTTTCCATATCTTTATTGGTGGACGAACAATGCTTATGATATTAATTTCGTACAATTCACCAAAAACTTATATCAGATTATGAATGTATTGGGCCCATCAAACAATAATATGTCAATGGAAAAAGAACAAACATCAGGATTCTCTGTGACATCGAAACATATGTTCTCGGAAAAAGTAGAAAAACACATTAAAAAAATAAATCGTGGTTGTTAGAACACTGTCGTTGTATATTGATGACGCAACTGATGTGGATAACATGTGAGTTAGTTGCATCCAATAGTTATACAGTCGCTTGAATGACACGTATATGAGGTTCAGAAATGAATATGTACGGGTCACAGGAAAGTTGGATGTGATTGGAGCTAAGGTATACCAAGTTGAACAAAAATCCTACTAAATTCGTGTGACAAAAACAGTGTTCACTAGTGTTGTTATGGAATTTTCAGATTCATAATCAATCACCAAGAATATAATTTAACATGTCCCACGCACTTTCACGTTCTCCAATACCTTTACACGTTCTGTTCCAGCAAACCTGTGGACAAAGTTTGAGATTAAGTCAGTTTGTCAATTTTACGAAATATGATGTAGCACTGAGATATTCATCAGTTCACAAAACAATAATATGAAAGTTTTCTGCTTACTTTATTGGATTCTCTGTGTTCATCACATGGTGTCCCATCCATCGGAACAGGTGCACTATGAACTTTATTATCTTCATCCACACATTGTAAGTAAGCATTGCAATATCCGAAAATTCGTCCAGGAATCGCATTCCAACACATCTGCAATCAATAGAATAATCTCATCATCACAAATAGCAGGAATGAATCACAAGAAAGTATTTCATTCTTCTTATGCTCTTCTCTCCCCGGATAACAAGAGATGCTTGAATTGTATCACTCATGACATGTAGTTCGCAGTTTCTGATATAGCAATGTGATCATCACCTTCTGTGTCTTTCGTGGGTTCTGTACATCTTCAGCAGATTTATATCCGTAGCATTGACATTGTTCATCTGCTGTTAAGATCTGCCGTGGTCCTGGTGGATGCAGCGAATGAGGTTCGTTCTTGAATATACAGCCATCCGGGGATCTACAATCGCAGTATAAAAATGTTTTTCAACTTCTATAGAAAGATTATGAATTTCAGAATAGCAGCATGGGAGTTCTTATAGAATTTTCTCCGAAGAAAATCGTAAAGAGAAGACTCTTCATGAATATGTCGAGACCTACTTGAAAATATTGATTAACTGTGTTTTCGTGGATTCACTCCAATCCAAACAGTTCTGACAGAAACCGTTGCGTGGTTTCATAATTTTCTCGCAGCACACCCCATTAATCAAGTCCAACTGTTCATCGTGATCTAAGATACCGAACCTGAAATTGGTTTGTGGTGCGTATGAATATTCATGCTCCGGAAGTACAGTAGTAGTTGATGAGTAAGTTACGGAATATCTCACGAATGAACTAATTCATGTGCAATAACTGGAAAACTTCTAAATGCTCCAGAGTCGGTGATCATAGCACTAGGCTTCAATTTGCCATCACTTTTTTTGTAACTGTATATGCCTGACGGCAGGGCTGCGGTCAATCCTATTGTAATAAGAAGCAATTGAATATCAAACCTGTCCAATTTTGTTTTCTGATTCATACTGAAAGGTCGTGCAGTTCTGATGCGAACTATTTGTGTATTTGTCTTACCTGCTAAATAATTGATTTCGTTCTTACGTGAATTCTTATTGTATACATTTTCATACAAAGAATATCTATAAAAAGTCAGCACAGTTATTTACTCCTTCGCGTGTCACATAACAAAGAAATCATATGCAACAAAGAGAGAAAAGTCATCTCTGATATCAGAAGTGAAGGATTAAGGACTCAAGGAGGGAGAGGATGTGGACTGAATCACATGAACTTGTATAGTGGAGATGTAGGCAATGGGAGTCAGTTGTCATTGACGATCACCTCAATGGTTGATTGATAGATTTTCTTTTTTTTTTTTTCATTTTCACTTAGGTGACCCACATTACCTATATCTCCTCTATTCATTCTCACGTGAGTCAGTAATTAATCAAATTTTTCAGATCCTATGAAATATTCACCTTGTAAGGTACACGATCACATCGTGAGAGTCAAGGGGGATCGTTTGTCCTTGATCACTGAAAAATGATCTTATATTCTCTTCAGCGCAGAAAGCGTCTATAGCTTCTATTTTCTTCTCAAACAGTATTGCCTTTTTGTAACATTTTTCCATTTTAGGAATCGATTTACGGTCCTGGTGAAAAAAATATCACTGGTTACTTAATTGAACATGCAAACAAGAATTGTCAAAGATAAAAATTGAAATAAAGTTGTTCATCACATAAAAAGATATACACCCACATTTTCGATAACAATTCCTGCAATATTCATTCTTATCTTCGGTGAGTCCATTTTCGAAAATAACATATCAACAGTGTTGAATAAACTAAGTATATATGACACTAATATAGGAATAGCCTCAGAATGTTGACCTAAGCTATCGGGGTATATTTTGTGATAAGAATTATATTTATACAATAACCAAGTTTTAGAATAGTTACTAATTGAAATAATTTTTCCTCCACACTCACAACTGGGTACCCATTTTATAATCTACCACCACCAATGTTTCAATATAAAATATTTGTTGACGAAGTTGACATGGTTCTGGTACCATAGCCTTTTCAGTCTGTGTTTCGGTTTCTGATAAATGAGAAAAATATTTGCAGAGAAAACCCATGAGGTGTCCTCGTTGGACATACAATACTATTTCGATTTGCGTATTTGTTGTATTTATGTGAACTTATGGTCATACCAGTCCATTCAGTGATATAATCAGGAGTTCCTGGTTTCGGTTCTATCACGCCTGTCTTCTCAGCGTGACCCCATGTACTTCGCGTAAATATAGGTCCAGGATTTGATGCATCAATAGCCGCCGCTTCACCAATCTCGTTATCATCCTTATTATTATCATTATCATCATCATCATTGCTCGAAATGGAAAGCCCATTGATTACAAAACGTGCATCAATCGTACCGTCCTGCAATTTTTATTAGATGTGTTTAGACTATCATAAGATACTGAATAATTGATACTCTGCAGAGTTTTGAAATACGGTGTAGTTCAGCTCATGTAAAAGATCATTACAAATTCACGTCGTTTATGGAAATACACCGCAGCTGACGAGCTTTCACGATCTTGATATGTAGTGAACGGTCCTACTTGCTCCATCACCTGAACAAAGTGAATATTGAACATATTCAGTTACATGAAAATCCACTTGTAATTCTGAATTTCTCAATTCCAATCTTGATCGTACTTACGCTTTCGTGATCCAATTCATTGAGTTTTCCATTTCGTACTATCCACATGGGTAAGTTCGAGTTTGCCAAAAATGTTTCAGTTTTTTTCAAGTGGACAATATTCGTTTCATTGTTTGCAGTTATGAAAATTCTTGCTGTTTATACATTGTGGAAATAATATGCATTTAGTGAGAATCATATAGGCAATCTTTCCACATCTCGTGTGGAAGAAGGATATTCAATATGATGACAATAACAGGATTTTTTGATTCACCTTCATCGTGTAGTAGCGCATCAGCAAAATCATTCACCGTCCAAATTATTATTCCATAAAATAATGCGATGTCAGATATCTTCATCATCGTAAACGTCTTCGAATCTGCGTGATGGGTTCTTCAGTTACTTCTATTCTGAAGTTTATATCTCAACTCGGTGACAGCGTGGAATGTCGCTTGTATTTGTCCGAGTATAGTTCCCACTTGAATTTGAAATTTTCAGTTTTTTTGCTTATATAAGAATAGCCTTGATAGATAACCATATTTTGGTATGATGATTTCAATTTCATACACTACTATATCATTTCGTGTTTTTGGGACACTGTCGAGCACAATGGCGATCTGACAATTGTTCAAACACGCTTTGTGGCGAAGAAACATCATGTATAACACAAAAATAATTTTTATGGCTACTTTTTTAGTCACGTCATGTTGAAAAATATTTTCCGAAATTCAAAACATTCCCACTTGCTTATCATGAACTCATCGCTAATGAGATTCGATATGATTGGGTTAAAACGAACGATCACTGTTTGGTATCAAATCCAACAACATCATTTCACTGAGATGTGCGATTCATTCTGAAAATGAAAAT
This sequence comes from Meteorus sp. PSUC_FEM 10030008, assembly GCA_018881525.1. NCBI lineage: Eukaryota > Metazoa > Arthropoda > Insecta > Hymenoptera > Braconidae > Meteorus > Meteorus sp. PSUC_FEM 10030008. The sequence goes on along the minus strand of JABMBR010011882.1, from coordinate 11,941 downwards.
TAAAATAACGCGCTTATGGTCACTAAGTTCATATATCTTCGCAGTTGCTAAAGAAGTAAAGATCGTTCCATTTTATAAAGGGTTCACACAAAACATGATCCATTAGATGGCCGATTAATGGACTTGACTTACTAAGTTGAACATTCAGATTCATTTATACAGAAATTGGTGAATTGGCATGATAAAGTCATATAATGTGGATAACTTCAGTTACCAGACATCTACATGTGATGTCGTGCTACAAGTGTTCCTATACCTGTTGATAAGAAACAGAAGTGAAGAAGGAGACTCAATAGATGCGAATTGGCCTTCAATAAGAAACTAAATATCATCAAACGTTATATTATTGTTTGTATACTGGTTGAGAAGTGTCAATTGCTGAAAACATTCAGGTCGACAGATGGTTACTCTTCAGGGTATTGCAGGAAATGAGATAAGTCTTCGACCTCACAGATGTTTGTTCATTTTACCACAAAGTGAACGTCGAGTTTCATCAGTGACATATCGTTACAATTGATTGTGTGCGAAGATTGTGAAACAAGTAACGAACTGTTCAAATTTATCTTCATAAAATGTTATTAATAATTATACAATTATGAACAAATTCAGCGCATACCATCGCGATTACGTGACGTTTCTTTAGATAAATATTTGATTGATCGTGTTATGTAGTTCTTCACGTTTTATATTTTTTCATTCTCACGATTGTATTGCGAGAAGGAATCGGTGAAATGAAAAACATTCAACATTGTATTGTGTTCTTCCGTTTTTCACTTATTCGATTGGTGGTGAAGTCGTTATCATTTTCTTCTTTCATCCCAATATTTAATTTCTGTACATGATTTGTTCCAGCAGACCTGGAAGTTGAAAGAACGATAGAATCGTGATAATCCGAAATCTGTGATAAGTATCAATTGACGTGGCGAAATTCTCCAAATTACCTTCCTAGGCCTTCCACGTTCATCGCAGGGTGTACCATCCATGGGAGCAGGCACGTTATGAATTTTTCCGTCCTTGCCTTGGCATTGTAATTGAGTATCGCAATAACCCAATATCCATGTGGACAAAATATTCCAATATGACTGAAGAGATAGAAAACTGATGTTACTCATGTACATTCATACGAACTTTTTAGATGTAGATATAGAGTATATGATGCCTAGAGCACATTCACGAATTGTGTTGGTGAGATTTCGAATCAAATTTCGTCTTTCAGGTGGGGGGGAGATTTACATTAAAAATTATTTTTTGGTCGAAAATCGTCGTAGAGAGTCAATAGGAAGAGACTAGTCATCAGGTAGACTAGCGCTATACAAGGTAGTAGCTAAAAATGGATTTCTCCTAGCTGTTCGTTGGCTCAGTTCCTGGGATAGCTGGAACAAAGTCAGCGATTGCGTTCAACAGAGATCATCATTCTGATGGGAACGTTCCGCAGCGTATTTCTATGATGATTTTCGAGCAAGTGATGAATATTTAACGAGGTGAATTTTAATATATACATCTTCAATTGTGTATACAGGTAATCAAGAATGAATCACTAAATAAATATGTGGAATGCTTCGCTATCAATCTCAATGACGACCGCGTGGTATTCTGAAAAAACGTCGAACTCAAACTCAGCAGGATTATCAGTTCACAGAATTTTAAACTCAGAAAAGCGATAAATGTGGAAAGAGAATCAATTCACCTTTTGTGAACGTGCTGCTGTTTCATAAAGATAGCATTGACATTGTTCATCTGCTGTCAGCATCGGTCGTGGTCCTGGTGGATACAGTGAACGAGGTTTATTCCTGAATATGCATGCATCAGGAGATCTGCAATGTGTTCCCACAATGAAAAATTTTCCGATCTGTGTCAATGCTACTGAACTTCGAAAAATCATTCCAATTATGATTGGATTTAATTTTCAAAGCAGTGATTAAATTTCTATAGATGTCATACTCCTGTCATTTCTCATGTAATGTGTGTTGATATGCGTTTTTATATTATGAATGATCTGAATACAAAATTACATCAGTGCTCTCAAAATTACTATTAGATAATCCATTGAATGAAACAATGAAATGTTTATGGCATTGCGCAGATAGATAATTTTACCTAAATAATTCCTTTACTAGTGCTTTAGTAGAGTTACTCCAATCCAAACAGTGTTGACAGAAATGATTGCAAGGTTTCATAAGCTTTTCGGAGCATATTTCATCACTCATGGTAATCGCATCATCGTGATGACCTATACCAAATCTAAAAATAACAGAGACATAACCATGTGAAAAAGTTACAGTTTTCGATATAATTGATAGCCAGAAAATTATCGTACGCATGAACTATTTCGTGCGCAATCGCGGCAGCACTTCCGAAGAATGCGAAGTCTTCAATGGAAATTTTTCCATGAGTGGAATCGGAGTACTTTCTTGATTCGAATATTCCTGCTACAGGATACATAGTATACCCTGTAATATCACGAATGGCCAAATTGATTAATATTGTTTGATGAACCATGCAACGTAGTCCCACCTGCTAAATGCACCACTTCTTTTCTCTTAGTTTCCTTGTTGTATTCATATTCGAATATGGGGAATCTACAGGATAATTGAATGGAAATTAGTAGTACAAAATAGCATCATGTGCTATGTTGTTTGAATCAGAATGTATACGCTTACCTGGTGAGGAAAATTACGACGTCGAAAGAGTCTTGGGGTATTATTCCATTTCGTTTAGACAGAAATGATTTTATCGATTTATCCACACAAATAACGTCAATTGCCTCCACGATCCTGTTGAACTTTTGTATATTTTTGTAACAATGACTCAGATGCAATGATCCACGTTCCTGACGACAATAATCATTTCATGTTTAATTGTACGAATTATCAAAAAATCTTGGAAAATTTTGAACGTTATCAATACAATTCATCAACAGTACTTTGAGATCAGGGGTGTGTTGTGTCATGGTATGAAATGTCAATACACGTTCAGTGGAACAATTGATCATGAATATTTGTTTGAAAAAACTGGAAGTTCATTATTCGCTCGAAGTACTTTTGTCAGTTATCCAATTGTTATATTGAAGTTTGCGTTAAGACAGAACTGCGATTGCATCATCCCAGTTTGTTTCCAATGAAATTGTAATTTTACATATCTGTTTTGAATACTTCTAGTATCTGAAGATTTGCACTTACATTCCCTATGATAATTCCAGCAATATTGATTCTTATTTTTGGTACTTGTAATTTGGAAAATAACATATCAACACTGTTGAATAGAGTCAGCAAATAGGATAGGATCGAAGCGAGGCCCTGACGATATTCAATTAATCTGGAAGAAGAAAAATTGTTCATCCATTGTTACTCTATCTATGGGATGCAATTCATGATTCATACTCACAATTTATTAGCAAAATCGTAATTGATCATCACTAATATCTCGATATAAAACAATTCACGATTGTTTACACACGATATGTTAGTCTTTGTTTTGCTGGTTGACAACTCTTCACCTACGATGGAAAAAAGAATTAATCGTATAGGAAAGTATTAATAAATGGATTGGATGATCATCAAAGCGATATTGTGGGATTCATATCTCACCACTCCACTTGAAAGATATTTCGGGGAATATCCATTCAATTTCTTGGGTTTCGGATCTACGAGAGTGTCCCCATCCTATTCTTTCAAATACAGTTTTATCATTTGGGACATTGTTCATAATTTCCTGGTCAATATAACTAGGAGAATCATCTGGAATTAGAAGCTCTCTGATGACATAGCGAATATCAACTGTTCCTTCCTGTAAAAATTATTTTTGGTAGTCAAGAAAAATTTAATTATCGAGTAGAGTATCCATGTACGATTATGATTTCAGCGTGATGGCAACCATTCCCGAAATGTTTCACGGGAATGTGTCTTAGCGAATTGGGTGAGCGTTTATAAGATGCAATGCAACTTATGTTTGTATGAATATAAATGATGAGAATACGAAGAATAATTACAAATTCCTGTTGTTTATGAAAATATACTGCTGCTGAAGAGGTTTCTGCATCTTGATATGTAGTGAAATGACCGAGTTCCAGCAGTACCTAATTACAATAATGTTCGTTATTTTTCAGTGATGCAAATAATTCTATCGATTGATGTGACATATGCCTTTGTGCACACACTTTCTTGAAGTTCACTTGACGCAGCTCTTTATTTTGTATTATCCACATTGGTACATTTTGATTCATCAAATACGTTTTGACTTTTCTGAGATTGACCATTATGGGTTGTTGATTCGGTGGAGTTATCATCAATTTTGCTATGGGGAAAGTGATATAAAAATTATCCACACGAATGAATGAGTTGGAAAATTTTGTCTTTTTCAATTGTTCATGCGAAAATGGATTATGGTGAATATTTCTGGACTCACCTTCTCTGAACAGAGCAGTAGTTGTGAAATATTTCAACTGTAGAATACCGAAAGCATAAAGTGCCACGAGATTGAAAATTCTCATCATAAATTCTTTTGCTACTTTTCCAAACTGTTCCTTTCTCTTATTCAATCAAATATTTCTCGTAACTTTACAAGAAACTAATTTTTCATTTCAGTGTAATGAAAAAAGTTCATCGAGTGCAACTTTATCCTCTGTGGTTTTTCTTCCTCAGGAAACATCCAATGAACTGACTGATATGAGTATTAGATTCGAATGATATAAAATCAACCCCTAACGCTCATGTTGGTGTGAAGTAACGATACTGGAATGTGTGTTATATAGGATGACTCTTGATGAAAAAAATTGTGATTTATTCTATTCTCTGCATTTGCTGATTATACTGTTCAATCAAGAATACAAACATTTTTTGGATGATAATGGGCAATATGAATGTCTGTAGATGATAAATTGGATTATTCGATATATTTCAATAGCAATCATTTACATAATGCCAAGAAAGAGGATAAACATACCATTGTTCTTTACTTCATTTGGTATCCCATTTTATTCTTTTCTGACGTAGAATCAAAATCGTGGTTGACCTTTGATCGCAAATAATTAATGCCCGATGTCTGTCCTAACACGATGAAGTGGATTAAATTATCGTTATCTATTACATTTTGATGGTGAATATTCTCACGTATTGGTTTCAATTAATAATCGACATGTGTCACGTCATGAATGAATAATTGAAATGTATACGAATAGCAAGTTGTCTGTAAATAGATCTCACAGCATTTTCATTCATTAAAAGCCCTCTTCATTACATTTCGGATCAACGACATTATTTGAGGTGGAAATTGCATTTTATGCTTAGGTACAGGATTTCATATCCAGCTTTGTACCCCGATGTATCTGACCGATTTATTTGAGTTCATCTGTTGGAGAAAATTAGAAAATGTTCCCATGTTAGATTGTATTCACAAATTTTGTTGATCAGTTTGTACATCATTCCATTCGTTGATATGAAGAGACCAAGGTTTATGACCAGAATATGGCGGCTCGAATGAGTTTTAGAAATGACCTCCAGACATCACTTGGATGACACGTGAGAATATCGAATAGCTAATATGGATTAGGAAAAAAATTAGTACGTAAAATTTGGAATAAATGAATTAGTTATGACGCCCGAGGAGCAGATCTCCCTCATAGATACAATTAGAATGAATATGGAATTTTTTGAATCAAATTAATTATTATCCCGAAGAATGATCATGGTCACGTGCACAATGAATGTTACATGGGCATGATTATTTCTACCCAATTCAGAACCTCCAATTCTAATTGATGGTCTATAAGATTAGGATGAGAAAATTTTGGATATAATTCATCAAATGAACTCTGTATATTTTCACAGTGTACATTCGACAGTTTTATTGAAGTTGTTCTGGACATCAGAGATACGTCGTTGTACCAATAAATGATCTGTCATGATGAGGGAAATCGAACGTTGATAGTTCTAGTAAGGAAATTCTTGTTCACGGTTTTAGTGACAAACGTATTTTGCACAGACCTGTGGAAATTTTCACACGAGTTTTTCGTTATATGAATACCAACTTTAATCAGGGAAGGATTACTTATGGTCTCTCATTATTGCCAAAAACTTTCGCAGTAATGGTCTTATTGCATTCACTGTACCACGTTCATCTTACTTTGAACGGGACCGCACGATTTTCCCGAGGCAGCGCCATTATGGCTTTTGAAATTTCAAATTTCGCGCTTCAAATTATACATTGGATTGGTCCAAAAAAAGATTTGAGATGATTGAGAATGTTTTTTCATCCAATTGTAGTCATTTACGCTCGAGTTCGTCGTTCATTGTGCATTAGCTCTTATTGATACAAATTTTGGAACATAACCTTACATTTAACCGAACAACGTGTTAGCTTCATTAGAAGGTTAGAAAGTATCAATTGAATGAATTGAATAGCCGTAAGTTATTAATTTCACAATGATTCGAATAAAATCAAACGGCGTATCAGAGGGCTTGAAGAAGAAACGCCGGATATCGAAAAAAACGAAAAGATCATGGAGAAAACATGTTGATATAACAGATGTTGATAAGTTTCTTGATGATAAACGTTTAGAAGAACGTCTCGGGGCACCATACACTGTCAGACCAGATGAGGAGCTCTTCAGAGTTGATTGTGCGCCCACTCATTCAGAAATCGCTCCAGAGATTAATAGCAAAGCTGCTTACAGGCAAGCATTGAGGGAATCAGAGCCACATTGTTACGCATCACTGAAGCCTCACACAGCAGTTCCAGATCCCATTACGAAGCGCAATCGTGTGAGAACTCGCGAAGAACGAAAAAATCCAGTTGTTAGGAAAATACAAATTGCTCGCAGATTGAAAGGCCAAATAATATTAAAAGAGAAAAAAACGGAAAATGATAGACTTTTGTCAGAAATCAAACGCAAAAAGCGACCAACAAGAGGAGAGTTCGGTCTTGACGTTTGGTCAGTTACATCGAACGACCTTAATGAAATTGATCGAGATTGGCTGACTTCGGATACAGTTAGGCATACACTTGCTAATAAGGGTTTGAGGAAGCGAAAGATTCCAGATTCATTGCATAAGAAACCGTCAGCTGTCTCAGCCATTGAAATGCCTCACCCTGGTATGTCTTATAATCCATCGTATGAAGATCATCAAAAATTGTTGCATGAAGTAGCTGAGAAAGAGAAGAAATTGATGAAAGAAGAGGCGCATCTCGACAGAGTTACTGTGAAAATGTTCAAGAAGGTAATTGAGTCATTAATTATTCTCCCATATTTTCTGTTTCAATTCCTGAACTGACCATCTAATTAATTTTCAATTGAATTCCTATTAATTTCAAGATGACACCAGAGGAGAGGGATAAGAACTGGATGAAGGAATCATCTGAGGGATTACCCTCAACTGAAACGGATAAGTCAATCAAATCTGAGCCTGATGATTGTGATGATCCCACTGTCAAATCAGTTAACCCTCCAACGAAACGAGCTAAAAAAACCTTAGTGACACGGCGGAAGCAAAGGGAGCAAAAAGAGTTAGCGAATCAATTGAAGAAGAAGAAGAATGAGAAAAAAAAAGTTAGTGATCTCTACAAACTTCGGTTCTTGAAAAAAGATATTGATACAAAAGAAGAAAAAATCGAAGTTCTGCGGAAGAAACGTGAAAAAGTGAAGGCCATAAAATCACTGGAGCCAAAAGTATTGTCTAGTACGAAATTCGAACCGTTAGAAATAGACTTCAAGATGGGAGGAGAATTAACAGGAAATCTGAGGAATGCCGCACCTACAGGAAATTTACTCAAAGATAGATTCAAATCCCTGCAACAGAGAAACATTGTTGCACCCAGCACCCGAGTATTGTAAGTATAAAATTCCAGCTTTAATACATGTTTGATAAATAATTTTTCTTCATGTTATTGTGAATAATATTCAATTCCGTATTTTCCACTTATAGGAAACAAAACAAGCCCAATGTGAAAAAATACATAAAAGCAGACCACAAAATCACTTTACCTGCGAAATCGAAGTGAATTGTCACCAACAATTATATTATATTTCGAAGTGAGAATATATAGAGGTATATTCATTGATTCATTGATAAAAATATCTGTGCGTTTCATTGTGGTTTTATGTTCATTACTAAATCTTCCAAATATGAAGTTAATTGAGTTTTACTCATTGATGCAATGTCAGATCCACAGCAAATAACCTGTGGAGAATATAGCAAGCGTGATAACATTATAATCGGCAAAAATATTGAGAACATTGCGGTTAACCTGAAGGGCGCATGCGACTGCATATTTGATATCATATAGAGTGATGAAGTATTTATCAATTTTTTTGTTTAATTGATTTCTGAGGAAGGTCATATGTTTGAGCTTGTCATTTTGAATGTGGAAATTATGTTTCAAACTCGCAACATCCAATTCAATACGTGAAATGTTGGTTTGTAGTTTATCGATGAGACGGTCGTAGTCAATGAGTGGATTCTCCATAGGTGAATTGCATCCTTCCAAATGCTTCCTTTGTTGCCGAAGATTCTCTTTCAATAATCGTATTAATTTTCTCTGAGTTTTTGTGATCTTCAATGATTTTATTGTATTTTTACGGTATTGTAGACCTCGATTTGGATCCAAATCTAATGGACTGAAAATCCAAATATCAATGATAAAGTGAGGTGATCTTGGAAGATACCAAGTGATACAGAACTCACTTGGTGTTTGAGTAATGATGCTTTTTATTTTCCATTTGTAAGGCATTTTGGTCAAGTTCATATTGAATCGCTATATTTTCTTGGAATAATCTACGCACAATTGGACTCTTCCTCTTTTCGTTGTCTGATGCCCATAATGCTGATAATTCGAACAGTTTTTTATGCAAATTCTCAATTAGTCTGGAAAATGGTGAAAAAATTGTCGTTGCGGTAGAAAATAGTTTGTAAGTCGATCATTTAGTTTCGGTTTGGCTTGCCCTACTTTTCTCGATCGATCTTGAATTTGATGTCAATTTGAAATAGTCGTTCTTTCAATTGCAGCTCTTTATGCTCCATCAGTTCATCGCAATGGCTGAGTTTACTTTCGAGCATTGACTTTTTAATTTTGAAATCCTCAAGACCATTTATTTTAGCGTCTAAATACGTCGCAGGATTCATATGAAACTTGATTATTATTGAACGATATTTGTAGCCAGGGAGAAATGCATACAGTGATTCGAAAAAGATTAATCGTAAATACTCAAAGTTTTCATTTTGGACAAGAGCTTCAACTGTGTATCGTCATATTTTTCTTGCAGAGATTTCAGCAGACTTTCATGTTCTGCTTTTCTCTCTCTGCGTTCTTGTTCAATTATGTCAATTGCCTTTCTTGAATTGTTTACTTTAGTTATCTCTACGAACAACTCACGATTGAGTTGAGCTATTTGATCGGTAGTTTCAATATCAGTTGAATTGATGTTATTACGAACTTGTTCACACAATTGCAATAATTCATCATTGCGATTTTTGATTCTAATGTGCAAATATCATTTTCACTGAGGGATGATTCATCTAAATCAATCACATATTACCTGTTTTTACGCTCCTCAGATTCATTGATGGCGATTTCAAATAGTGTTTCTTGCACATTATTAAGATATATTGGTGCCTCCTCTCTTTCTTCTTCATTTTTCTCCCCCATGTTTTTTTCTAATGACAACCGTAATGGGTATAAATATTTCGGAAGGCCGTCAGGTTAGTTGTCGATGCATAAACAAACGCGCGTGATCAATTTATAAATTTGACGAACAACAATAACAAATGAAAGCTAACTCTCATGCTTTAATCAAACCTTATTCATTTACTTCATATTTTCTAATAATTCATAAATATTCATAAGTTTCTGTTCAAAATTTGGATCGCACGCGCAAACGTTGGAATCCGCTGAATCCAATTTGATAGTCAATTCGGAAATCGATTGTTTTATCGATTTCATGAGTTCCACTAATCGTGCAATCCGTTGCTGATTTGCTTGCATTTCATCCGAAACAGCTATTCGATTATTTTCTGTTTCTTGGATTTTTTTCTCCAATGTCTGTGCCTGTCTCTGTAGATCACCACATCGATCCTCGTACATTTTGTGAATTTCAGACTTGTTTGTTGTGTATGTCTCTAATCGACGATTGTTACTACGAACTTGAAATATTCTCATATGTTCCTCAGCGAGATTCTCAATGATACGATTCTGTTCAATTACTTTGTGATGAACCATTTCAGCTTCCTCCTGGAATAATGTTGCACGCAAGCGTTCATTCTCTTCCTTCTCTTTATATATTTGCATCTTCTTCTCTAATTCTTCACACGTTTTCAAAGTGTTATCGAATTCTAGATGCAATGCAATATTTTCTCGTATCGCTCGCTTGGTAGCATCGGCTATTCGAACATTTGACGCTTCCTGGAATTTTATTGCTAAATCATTCAAACGTTCTTCCATTTCCTTTTGCATCCTGTGGAAAAAAATCATTTGTTTCATCAGCTTCATCTATTATATAATTAATCAGACTTGCTCTTGTAAGATGTGCAGAGTAAAATTTCTTACTTTGCTTTTCCGATGATAAGTGACCGTTCCGCCTCATACAAAGTTTGCTTATGTCGCTCCTCCTGTTCGGCCATCGCTTTCTCTTGCATTTCAAATTTTGCGGTCAGTTCCGCACGTGCATTGCGCCAATCCTCAAGAGCATTCAACTTTCCAGCTAAATTTGATGTCCGTTTACGCAAAATTCAAAAGCCCGAAAATAATAAAAATACAAATTTTCTTTACCAACTAATTTCACTTCTGCATTTAAGTTAGTTTCCATATTGTGATAATCTTGCTTCATAGTATCTTCCAATGTTTTATAAGCATTTTGTTCTTCTTTACGTAATTCCTCCATAGCAAGTAGCCGTTCACCAAGTTCTCTTGCTTCTTCCACCTTTTGCTGCAAGATTCGTTTGAGATGAGCAATCACATCTGCTCGATCATCTTCTAATTGCTTTAGTTTGCCTTTTAGCTGTTCGAATTCAGCTTCGAGAAATTCGTTACGAGTACGAAGTCTGTTGGAGAAAATGTATATTGTTTGTATTGTAGCGTATTCTTATTGAGAATCCATTCTATCATCTTGTTGAATAGTTATTCGACACCTCGTTATCTGTAAACTATTATCATGAAGTTGTTGTTCATAGAAGACAGCTTCTCTTTCAGTAACGCCGGTCTTCTTTTTTGCTTTTTTCTCTTTATCACCTCCCTTCTTCTTCTTTTTTTTCGGCATTGTTAGTCGCTATAACCTTACAAATAGGAAAAAATGCAGAGCGAGAACGCTCAATTCGTAAGAATGTTCATTATGAAATTATAGACAATTGAATGCAGTGGTTCTCGTCGTGAGCATGAATTGAATTGGTGACATAACCTTGTGGCTGTAACAGAATAATTAAAGCGGAAACAGTCCAAGATGAATTGTCAATCGATAGATTGAGCATACTCTGAGCTTTTTGATGAATACTATTACGATATGAGAATACCCTCAACGATATGAAATTTATGACTTCATCACAATTTATTGAATTCTTTTATTATTTCTCTCTTCACACTCATTCTCTTCACAATACAAACTTCAGTCGATATAACATATTTGGTTCTCTTGACAACACATAACTTTCACTTGGCAACATTGGAGATGGAGCATTAGTTTCAAAAATCGCATAAACCAACAAGGCATGAAATAATGATCGCGTAATATCACTGAGAGCACATACGATCATTGCACTCACATTCCAGAACACCGTAATGAAAATTTTTCATCGTATGTGTACATGTCCGCACAATGGATTGAGTTCAATTGCTAATTTGCTTCATAATAGGGAATGGATATTAACCCTTCAACACCCAGGTTATTTTTAGTTTCTCTCTTGCACTGCAGCGACATCCTATAAGTTGAATGTTGTTGCATGAGTAAAATACTCATAGC
>JABMBR010011871.1:0-38696 GCA_018881525.1 Meteorus sp. PSUC_FEM 10030008 | reverse complement strand
CAATTATTCAAGACAAGAAATTCTTGAAGTGAGACAACGGGTTCTCTACAAAAAGACTCTCTTGGATCAAGAGTATTGCTCTCAAATCAAAATGGTTTTATTATCAGTGTAGTAATTAGAATATTGATGCAGGGAAGAACGTAGTGGAGCAGGGTTACATCGATTCATTGCATACATCTTCAATGTAAAAATTTCCTTCATTTTCGAATACTGTTACTTTCTGTCATCTCTCATCCAATCTGAACCACACGATAGACATTGCATTGAGGCTGATTATGAAAGTATCAAGGCGGAGAATCATTGATGATACCTCTTAATTAATCCTAATCAGAGTACGATCAGCGTTGTCGGATCATTGAAGGAATTATCGGAAAAATCTGTTGAAAGAGTAAACCAATCATGGGAATAATTGATTCGTATCACTGTTTCCTTATCCCTAGACATCGAATTTTGCCCTATCCAGAAAATTGGTGTATTCACTTCGTCGGACTTTGAAAAATGATAGAAAACCATTCAGGTAGAAAATTTACTTTATCTCTGTCTGTGCCAATTTCAACAAATACATTAAATGAGCAAAAGTAAATTTCAGAATGAAGCAGCCCGTTATGTAGGTTGTTGATACAAGTGAAAGCACTTGGATGTTGGAAACGTAGGCCATTTGGTTTCGAAGCTGGTGAGTATAGTGGTGATGATGGCCACATAGCGGCAACAGAAGCACCACGAGCAGCAACGAGCGAGTAATGCTGGAGCAGAGGGGAGAAACATTAGCTGGTCGTCGTGGAATGGAGGGTCCCGAAGGCGTACGTTAAACCTTGGTGGACTATTACGATAATCCTGTTGGATCCACGGGGAGCCTGGGATCGGGGATTCGACTCCTGGGTCGGTGTACCAGTGGCCAGCACTGTCTCCCCAGCGCTCGCCCTGTCTCACACCCATTCTCAACCCTCACCTCCTATGTACGCTTTCGTATATTGCTATTGCTCATGCTTTGGTGTATATACGCCAGTGGGTATTAGCTCCATGGATGCAGGTTAGAACGTGGATGGATCGTGATCCTAATATTTCTGACGGTATACAGGAAATCCCTTGGGAATTAACTTCGATCACTGTTGGTTACGTTGGTTAAATTGTTAACTAGGAACGTATATAGAAACACGCTGAAGTTATATATAATAACAGTTCCAGTGTGTATAAACATATATGACTGTAATCTCTTTGTCAATTATCATTTCGTCCTTTCCAATAATAAAGTTGCAGTATGTTGCGTGTTGATAGGTAAAGCTTTGAGTAAACTAATTTCATTATCGCTCGATGGAAGAGGCGTAACGAGAATGTAGTTCTCAAATGTCCTTCCAAGGATCTTCGCCTTTGATTTTTCGGTGATAGATCTACACGGGTGATGTGATTGATATTGGTACGGTAAGAATGAAAATTTAATTCACAACATGAATTTCGTATCATTGTAGAATGATTCATATTTCTTGCGACTGGAACCTACGAGTTCGCATGACTGAATAGAACATCTCGATCAAAGTCATGTTTTTTCTTCGCAACATTTTTTCTTCTCACGCCCTCTCAGTATTCTTCCAGTCTATGAGGTATTTTTTTTCTTCTAACCATCGACTTCATCTCAAACTAAAAAAAAAGCACGTGGATTTAGTAAGTAAATGGGGTCACACGATGGCAGTGATGGCGACGGTAGTGGATTTATCTGAAGTGTAGAAAATGGGAAAAGAATATAGACTCATTGCAGCGTGACGATACTTCGATGAAGTCTATCTTAATCAAAGGTGAGGCACGATGCAAAGTCGAAGCCGCACCGGATTTTACCCTTTGAACTCTGACGTGATGCTGTAAAAGCAGGGTGGTTCGATGCTGACAACAGGATGAGGTGACGCGCAGGGTTTTGCTAATGTATATCTACAGATATAAACTCGTAGATTATATAGGACGAGGGTGAAAGATGGGGGTAGAACGCGGCGAAGTAGAAACATCAGAGAGGAAAGAAGCCGACTGAATTGAAATTTCAAGTGATGATCAATAAAATTACAACTAGTTGTGAATCGGAAACTATTCCCACAATTTTGGAGATGAAAACCAGATACGAAAGTTGAATTCGAATATTCTCGTCTCGTGCCAAATTAAGGATTCACCACTCAAATTGAATTTGATTCATTTAGGCGATATCTTTTCCTTTTCTGGATGAAAGTAAACATATAGAAAGCATGTGAGAAAGGGAGAGGGAGAGGGAGGGATAGGAAAGTGGTTGGCCTATTGATTTCCCATTACGTAGAGGTACATATAGTAAGCCCCATGTCACGGGAAAAGGCATTCAATTGATCCCCCTGTATAGTAGCTCGCGCATTTGCTGTAACACAAGGCAGAAGATGTTTCAGGGTACTGAACCAAGGGAAAACGAGAAAAAAAAATGTATCTGCCCTCCTTTTTCGCATGTATGTTTGGATACATCAGACTTGATTTTAGAGAAAGATGTCATTTGGCATTGGGGTGGTTGACGACCCCCCATAAATGAGGGTTGGGCTTTCACTTCAACCTGCTACTGTCAGATCTATGTGTGTATAGACGAAGGAATTGAAATACTCATTTAGGATCTTCGTGGAATTTTTTTATCGCAGCTGCGCTTTCATGTCAGGGGTGATATAGGCTGCTGATGTTTTCAATCGAGGTTCGGTCGAGGTAAAACAGATGTATGAGAAATAACTGCTGAAGGAATTGTTTTGATGGCAACAATTGGACCACAAGGCAATATTGACCCAGGGATTTTAATGCTGACACAGTAAGGTATGTGAAAAACACTTTTAATAGAATGTGGATGGACATTTTAGAGTCGAAAGAATAAGTTAACAGTGACTTCGACCGTATGCTCGGTATGTAAAAAATGTGGTACGAGTCGCAGTGCTTCTGATAGAGGGCAACTCAATTAATATCTCATTCAGGTTTGGAGTTATCTAAACAACACGATTCTCAACGTTACCCGTGAAATGTTTCTGATAGAATTAAGTATCACTCCAAGAAATTCCCTCGGTGGCGTATTCAAGACACTGACTCAAGAAGCCCAAGTAGGAATAATTTGATGGTGAAGTACATTTTACCTCCTTCTCATCGTTCTATGAAACGGATTGTAAAAGTGTTCATTTTCACTATCTATAGTGAATCGGGAATAATGACAGTCGTGAAGAAGCGTTGAAACTGTTCATCTCATTTTTTATTGTGGTAGTGTTACATCAAAATATCAGTTCTGTCACTCCAGAAATTGAACATCGGGAGATTAATTCTGGAAAAATGATCAAATACTAATGACTGAACCAGTCCATACGCTCCAACTGAGATCGGGAACCTCCCGTGTTCCCAGAGAAGAAAGTAACGACGCAAAAACTGTCTCCACCCTGTCCGTTCGTGAATGTAAGTCCAAAGCATGAAATCTAAGAGGGATTATTGCCTATGTTCGGCTTTATACATCGCACTTGCTTTACAAAAACACTTTCCATGCGAAGAAAGTGTGTAGTGTAACAGTGTTGAATCGAGATCGTGCTAACATTACATATCTGCGATCTTCTTCAATACGCGTTGGTTTCCATTCTAATAATTGAGCAATTTGAATATCACAGGTCGTCAAAATTCAAACACTGACCATTTCTGAAATGATTTCATTTTCGATGAAGATAATCGTAAATATTTATTGCAACTTCCTGCAGCAACGTTTATCACACATAAATTGACTTGGTGTTCATCATAGGTGTTCATGAAGGTTGGATTGAACAAGCGCAACTGAAAGTGTATTCACTACCAGTTGCATAAGATGTTTACTTTCAATTTCACGGCATTGTGCGGTCATATCGCCTACAGCGTATACTGCATCATCAACAAACACATTCAATTATATCGAAACTTCTGTCTGAACAGGGAAAACTTCGAGAAGCATCACTGTCTGAAAAGTTATCATGATAAATATCGTTTTACTCATGGAAGCAAATACGTTATTGAACTGATCGTGAGCTAACTTGGCATTTCGATCAGCACCTGATTACGAATCTTACCAGAACAGGGAACATCCAATGATTTATTTCACTTGACGTTGAATGCTTTTTTCTTTCCCCTGAAGTTGATTCACTTTTTTCTTTATCGGTGACGTTTGTTATCGTCCAGAGTGAGTGTATATAAATATATATATGTATAAACATGTACAGATATATATCTACATATGTAGGACATACATAGAGTCTCTATCGTATGTGGCGGAAAGTATATATGTTGAGCGGCGTGCTTATCCCGTCGAGATTAGACTGACAGATTCAGTAATGCCCCGGACTGACCGCGCTTACCACCGCTTTGATAAGAAACCAGGAAAGTCTTCTAGTGATATTCGTAAATCCCACAATACCTCATTTTTCCCGTGAATTTCATACCTAAATAAAGAGGAAAGAAAAACTTGGAAAAGAATATGATAAAACGATTTTTATTATTTTCTTCTCATACTTTTCTTCTATATATTTTTTAGAGCACAGTGAATGGCTTGAGATTCCGGTTGAGGGCGAATTAAATCTTCACGTCGCAGTAGCGGCGTTGAAAATAGCTGGTCGGTGTTTTGTGAGTGCACCGGCGCGTTGGCTCGCGAATGGCATGGTGGTTGCGGAAGTTGGCAAAGCATTCCGAGAGAGCAAGAAGCGTCTATATATCCTCCAGCTATATAATGTTGCTAGAACGCTCATCATCTTCTTCCTCTCTTTGCTTTCTATCTCGTGTTCCTCCGTCGGTAGCTTCTTCTCAACATACGGTGTTATGTTTCGGTATATATCCCTAAGATCTAATTCATGTCTGCAGTATACGTACATGTGCATAGAAGGAAGTGGTGCACAAAATTTAGTGGGGTTCATCAGGAAATACAACCCATCATGAAGAGCATCTTGGAGCAGCCAAGCACCTATCGATTATCCAAACCAGTAAAGAAAATTAAAGCACAAGTTCTATTGTTCTCTTGGATAATGGATTTGTTTTTGTCTCATATGCAGACACTTCGTTCATTCTACGATATTCTGTGAAAATTTTTCCTAGAAATCATGATCGTTTCATAAAGCCATCCCAATTATGAGAGGATCATATTCATCTTATTGTCCTCAAAGAATAAATAAGTGAATATGAAAAGAAATTCATCTGAAATGCATCACCTGTCTCCTTCGATAATTATACATATACGTTGCAACATAGAAAAAGGAAGAAACAGCGAGTCTATCACCAAGTGAAATCTCCACTTCCATTCACTAACAAAAAATCTATCCATTAATTTGAGCAAAAACAATTCGTCCTATCGATCCTAATTTCAACTATCCAAAGCATAGAATAAAACTAGATTGTCTGTATATAGACACGTATATGTTCCTGGGATTGGAGAGTGAATTCATGTTGTTTCGCCAAGTAATAGTTATCTCTCGAATTAACGTCGGACTATTTACACGACGAAATAGCTCGGCTTACGTGTGTATTAACGTTAGAGATAGCCCGAACGACGACGACGGCGACGAGGACATACCATGTTCTCAAACAAGACAATATACCCCATGGATATGTCGTCGCGGTAACAATACATACGCACATCTCTCACCAACTCACCATCATGTCATTCCACTAAGTATCGCCATACTCGACATTCAAGTTGAAAAGCAAGATGTTCGATTATCCCATTACGTGAATGTTAGTATTGACTTGTCGATTGAACATGTGGTGTAAATGTTTGTGTTTAGAAAATGAATTCCATTGATTGAATAAACCTCTCCTTCATTGTTGATAAAGTATCTGTATGTGTAGTGTAACTTCATATGTGCCAATGCACGCTTCGGGATATATCGTAACGTCCCGTATATACCATCGGTGTCAACCATAAAATATCAGCGTCGAATGCATAATTTATTTCCATCGTCATATTCATTGCGGTGTCGATGGCTTCGTGTCACATACCTTTGGTGCGTGACGCATACGTGGCATTTCGAACGCGCTAGAACGCATGATAAACTGGCCAATAAATATATACGAACAGACACATGAAAGGGAGTGAAAGACAGAAAACGGTGTGGAAAAATATCTGGTTGATTTCATGAGTGAGATTGGACTTGGACAAAATAAACGATGGTGATGATTCGTGTACTGCAAGAAGTTTGATGGTCTGGGTGGGACAGCGATGGAACATCGAAAAGAATCCGAATTTCGTAGTGGATTTCCGAGGAAAGTTTTGTAAATGCATGATGTCACAGTTCAATTGTTTTCAATGTAGAACAGTATCTTGAAGACATGTATATGATGCGTATTTTGAATTTGGGTTACATTATAAAATATCTGCAGACTTACAATGAATGAAATTTTTCCTCACGATGTCTGGAATGATGCACATAGCAGTGCGGACATTTTTCCACGTTATTGTTGACGTCGTTCATAATGGATGCATACATCTATGTGAGATAAAGTAGGGCAATTTGTGACGGTACGTTATACTGACTTCCCACACTCTTCATATTTAAAGGTGAATTCTTTCTGGTCTGATAATTATGCATTCAGAAGGTGTCTTTTGATGGAAATTAGGGTAAAAGCTAGTGACGGTACGATCGATATCTATCAAATTATCGTGGAATTTAATGGCACTAAAGTGTCTTGAATTAGCCGACTCCGCCCTATATTTCAAGCTGATCGTCTTCTCAATAAGGCCCTCACGATCTATCTTTGCAGTGATTTATGTCCTTTTTTTTTCGGGTGAATTCGGAATTTCAGGAAAGCGATTTTTTTGACAGAATTCATGATTCCATACGCCAAATACAATGCTGAGCGGTATTTATCTCATTGAGTCATAAATGCTACATGAGTTGCTTGTATTCAATTACGATCTGTTTTTCCGAGAACTATTCGAGGAAAATTCTTTATCGTGAAAATTTAATACAGGCATTTGTCATTCATTGCTGTCCCTAATCTTTCTATGAGGATTGTTTAGGATTTTCCCATTTCAGTTTCTTGTGTCCTCGAAAGTTAAATGGTGATAGTACACAACAGATAAAAGATGACAATAGTTCAATTTATTTCATCCTCGATTTAACATGCAGCACGAAACTTTTCATGGTTGTCTCCATCTGGCATCTACCGGAGACATTTGTTTCGTATTCACTGCAGTTTTCCGTAATCCGGTTCATTAACCATTCTAAATGTAACACAATGCTCTATCCACGAATTCGATCATTCAACAATACTCTGTGGGAAATTTAGTCAATGGAAATTTTCTTTCCGAGGTTTGCGCAATCTGATCAAAAGAGAACTGGAGAATTGTGAATCAAAGTAAAAATCTTTCATTTTCATATTTTGGACGAAGTTGCGCGTGAGAATAAACGGAAAAACGTCACGTTGTATGATACAAAAATTGATGGATTTTAAATTTCGAAACAAAATAGAAGTTTATTATATTTCATAGAAAAATTTAATATAGTTTCATTATGATGTTGCTTATGAATACCCGATGCTTCATTGCTTTGATATTACTGCTTTTCTGGTGGTGCCATTTTCTCAGTCAAATAAAATTGTCATGCTCACCAGTTTTTTTTTTCATACATTGAAACTATGTAACTTTGAGAAAGAGTGTATGAAAAAAAATTTGTTGAAAAGGTTGAATTTTCCATAGAATTTAATGTGAACATCCGGTAGTTGTTGTCTAAAAATTCGCTCGAAACTCAATGACAACAATTCGATTATGTTAACATCACATATCGATCAAATTGATATGGGTTCTCCATATTGTCGCTGATATTTCTTCCCTCATATTGTGAAATATGACATAATAGTAAATCTTCGTTACGCTTGTGCTAGTATCAATAATCTATTTTTCATTCCTTAAACTTCACCCTTGAAACATGAAAAAGTAGTGACTTGAACGCCACCATTTGACTTTTTGCAGTATCAAAGTGATTTTCACAATACTCTGGATCGCTTTTTTTTCTGGATTTTATTGTAAAAATTTTGATTCTCTCGATAAAGGAAATTTTCTCAGCACGAAACCGCATTTTTGTGCCTAAAAATCTTATGCAAAACCCTCTAAAAGTTCAAGTGCCAATCTACCACATATATCTTGCATATTTTATTGTTGCAATTAATTTATCCGATTTATTTTCAACGTGGGTCATTAAAAAAAATCCTTCTCTCGTATATAACTGTACACAAATGTTTCTCTCAACACACACTCACAGCGTAACACAACGTCTTGTCGCTTAATTAAGGCCCTCGTTTGCCCAACCTCATATAATCGTTCCACACCTACGCCTCGTCCAGCGAGGGAGAGGAAACAAAAATTATTACGCAGTGCTTGACAAGGAGAAAGAATGTTAGACAAAAAAAGTAAAAAAAAAAGAGACAGAAATTTCTTCTAGCAAAAGTCAACAGTAGATAATGATCTGAATTTTGTGCAATTCACCAGACTAAAAATAATGCTCACGAAAAAGTAATTGAGGGCAGGGCTTGCAGTATTGGCACGTTAATATTAATTAATCTTTTTTTTTGTGTTAGAAGCATACAAGGTACAACACGCATTACAGCAAATAATGAAGTCGAAAATGGCGAAATAGAAGGAACAGGAGAGAAGAGAACGAGGTGAAGAGTAGAATGAAAGTGGCGTTCTTTGTGATTTTCAAATAATGTCCCCAGATATTTACTTCCCTTCTACTGGTATTCAACTTCTATATGCAGTGTTCATACACAGAACACATAGAGCGAGGGACACAGCACCCGTATCATTGTTGGACATGCCGACGTAATTAGCAGTTAAAAAGTCAATTAACAATAACTGTATGTGTTAACCTCTATGCGCACATAATGTTGCGCATGCATGAATGAACCCTACACTTACAAAATTCCAGTCTTTTTTTCCGTTTCCTTTTTTTTTCAACTTTTTTTTCATAGTTGAATCACATTGAGTTTAATATGAGGGGAAGTGGAAGGGCAGGAACATGCCGTGCAGTTGAAAATACCGCTCAGTAATTAATTGTTGATTCATTTTTTTTGCATTGTTTACGAACAATTACAGAATATATGGACAATGAAATGCGTGTCGGTGAGAATAATTAGTGGAATGTTGTCGATTTTTATTTTTCATCATAGTAGAAACTGTAAGAATCACATTTAGTTCGGGACAATTCAAAATATTCCAATTAAAGTTTCACGAAAATCGTTGTGTGAGGTCAAATGCACTACTGCAATTACAATTTCATTTGAAGAATTAATGGCAACAAAAATTAGTTTGAAAAAAATGAAAATTTGGTCAATATGTTGATGAAAACAGATGTTTTATCAATTCGTTCAATTCTAATTCACAATCTCCCACCTACTGTTGAAACAATAGAATTTTTCCCCAAGCTCCAGTTCTATCGTCGGGATGTCGAAGTATTTGTTTCAATTTCTCAATCCCGTTTTCGTTGATACAACGGACGAAAACATCATAAATTGGAAAATTATTACAGATAATAACAATTACGAGTATATGTATACGTATAAGTCATTATATATTTTATATTTTCGTATCGAATGATAGGGTGAGTTGAAATATAGATTGAAATAAAATGTGAGAATTCGCAGGAATAAATTCACTCGAAAGAGAGCTTAACAGTGGTACTTAGGATTAGGGTATGAAAAAAATTTCATAAAGTCACTAAAAGACCATTTGGAACTCCACTTGATAGTTGTGAACGAAGGAGAAATATGAACTGTCAAACTCTGGATCAGAACATGAAAGCAGAGAATGAATGAGAATTCCCAACGTGTCTCGTGAAATACTGATTCGAAAATTATTTAAAAGTGAAAAAAAAGAAATTTAACAGTAACAATCACAAACTGTATGAAGTGAAACTCAATTTCTTCATAATCATTTGATTTTATACCTTCTCAAAAGAATGTAGATATGGCTGTATTCATATGTACCGATCCAGGATTACCCAACTTGGAGGGTTATTGCAAATCAACATTCATGAGAGTTCATTTATTTCTGAAATCGTACATACAAATGCATCTGAAATTTTACATCGTGACTGCAAATATATCAATAATACCAACATTGATTGAAAAGTATTGAAATTAAAACAAAACTTTGAAAATTGATACGGAGTTCCGATGCAGAGGGGAATGATCACAATAATGTTCTCCCTTCAACTCGAATAATCAATATTATCGTGATTCTATTGCAAACATTTGCAATGTTTGTTGAATTAATTCGTGATTTCTATCAACTTCCACTTGTTTCAATTATTTCCGTGAGCTCGCCTGTTCACATACACATTATAATCATCCCAGTAGGTACATATTCAATCCGAATTATCATTAGTATAATGAAAGATACACACGATGTTGACCTAATAATCGAAATTAATTTGAACACTCATCCCACCATTTCTATTTCATCATTGCACAGATGGCAAGAAAAAGCACGAGAACAATTAGTAACCTAACTGAATCACTCGTTCACTCCACTTCGACTCATTCGCTCTGTTGTGTGTAATTTTTTTCTTCCAATTCATTTATTTCTTTTCCTCACTCCCCGAAGCAATGAGTGCAATTGCTGCGGTTCTAGTAAGGTTAACGTTCGGGGTCAAATGCCGCGGAATTTGGTGTCACTTTCGGTGGGCGCCCTGAATGGCGATTCATATTTATGGGGGTATCAGAGGGATCCCTCGACAACGAGTGCGTGTAGTATTAAACATAAGACGGGTGATGGAGAGCTCTGAGAGCATTAAAACTTCATTAAAGAAAGTATCGTATGTACGCCTCCATACAACTGTTGAGTGTATCACTGGGTGTTTATGGAATGAGATATAAGTACATAGTAATAACCCCATAGATGTAATTAATGTTTATTAGATGAGGGATATCAAAGGAATGTTGTGTGTCTGAGATGGGATGGATGAAATGAGGAGAACGAATCGTAGATTATTATTATGAGGTCATCAATGAATGATGAACTTTGTAACATAATTATTATTGAGGAAACAAAATTTCTTGTCAGTCGAGATTATTCTCATTTTTGACATGTGTAACAATCAACAAACATAACTATTGAACTCATGCGTGTGTATTATAATGACCGTGGAGAATTAATGATTTATATTTCATGTGAAAGTGAATCATGCTTTAATGAATTTCATATTTGCATAATAATGCGGTGTCGTAATGAAATTTGATAGGTTTTGTTTCGATTCATCCGGTGAATTCATGTTGAACTATTAAATCAACAAGAATATTTAGTTGAAGCTCTGCATCAAGAATTAAATTATTTCCATTCGGAAAATGACTCACACGGGTTCTATTTTCAGAGTTGGGTTGCATTTTCATTTTCGGTTTTTCTCAGACAAATAGGTAATGAAAGGTACATCATAAACATGCTGTAATCGTGAGGTTTATTCATGAATCGAATTCAATGTTGAAGTGTCAATAGAAGAGGAATATCGTGAGAAGTATTGAGTTGATGGAGGCATATCCTAAAAAATTAATTGTTCGATATTGTCATGGAGAAAAACTATGTGAACTCCATGGTGTAGTGCATCCGCAATTTGAATGTAACAGCTCATTTCTTGTACTGCATTAACTGCACAATTATTCATTTTCATAAATGAAAACTATTTACATTGCTTCTGGCTCAATCAAGATAGAGACAAGTTATTATTTTTTTTTCTCCGTCAATGTGATCTGCCATCGGTCGTGTATCACATCGCTCATAGTTAGACTACGCTCGTGCTAAGCACATCGGATTATGTTGATATATTATATAACGGCTCTATTGTATTATTGTGAAAGCGTGCGCAGAAATGGCGAATTCCAACATGAATACGTTTAAATATCATCCAGAGAGTTGTTGCCTGCGATAAAGTTTCGACTCATGTTCAGATTGTTGAGTTCAGTGCAGATTTGTAAATGTAAAACATTTCGGTCTCAGTACACATGGTTGTTGCAAAGCAAGATGCGTAAAAAGTGCGACGTTACATCAAGAAGAGAAAATTTATTCGAACCACTCTATATAGGACTCTCTCTGCTGTGTGCTGTTTGCACCTGCTTACAGCTATTTCTAGGTAGATATACTTCTCATTTAGTATTTAATCGCACGACGATAATCAAAATTTTATCCTTAATCACATATATTCGACAGAAGATTATCGCATTGTAAAAGTGGTGAAAGAATGATGGATGAACATTCAGTGCAGTTCAGATTTCAAAATATTCTGTGACATGATTTTTGAATTCTTGTCAAATCAAGTTCAGCGATAAGATAATATAGAGGATAACATTGAAATTACTCTGGACCCCAGCCATGCACGATATCTATCATTCTCCTTAAAGAAAATGGAATATTTCTATACCGGTGTAGCGAATTCTTCTGTATTATCCGTTTCTGCGATGACATATCATTCATGATGTGACCATCATTGATTCCGTTGATAATAATAGTAATCGTATCATAGATATGCATTATCCGAATTGGATGGTTACCATGAAAAATACGCCAAAGTTACTTGAATAAAATTGAAGTAATTCTACATACAATGTACTCAGTATTGTTGTGTTGGAAAAGGAAAAAGCCAGAGGAGTCACTGAAATTTATCCGAGAAGCGAATTTGTTCCAAAAGTTCTAATTCGATTCGAACTCACCGTAGAAAAATCATTACACAAGTAATACGAACACCATGTGTTGGGCATTGATAAACCTGTCCACATCATCTCCGAATCGGAGATCGAATAACGTTAACGCTGACCTGCAATTCTAGCCCGCAAACATTGCTGAAAATGAATAACAAAACGATATTAAACACGAAGTACTGGGATTTAAACTGACAATTTTCCGGACATCAAACAAGAACCAATTTTTGATTAGAGTATCAACATATAGCAATGGTTTCAATAATCTGAATCAATAATTTCGTGAACCGAATTCTATCAGAATAATATGAGTCGAAGAGGTTCAATTTAAATTCATTTATTCACTTTGAATTTTATCACTTCTATGATGAATATCATTAATCCACCCTGAACACTTGAAACAATTGTTGGTTCAATTAATTTTTCACCAACCGTTCCATATTTCAAATAATTATTTTCCTGAATTCTACTTGAGTGGGCGGTATGACTTCTCTGCCCCTTGCCATAAATAACAAAACCATAATGTTCCACATTGAAAATTCATTCCGGGTCAGAGAACTGAACGCTCGCAATTCGCGCCAGGCCTTGATCATTTAACGGCGGTTCCACGTCCAACAAAGATCCCCCAACTGCCTCTCCACCCTTCTATCGCCTTACTCGTTCTCGCATTTGCTCTCTCACAGCGTCGTTGTCCATGTGGAGTAGAGCCAATGTGGCGTCTGTCTTCGAGTAGCGACGCGGAAAATTCGGCATTGCGCTAAAACCCAATCGATCCTTCTTCAACTTGGTTCTTCCCTCACTCTCATTCTTCCTTCTATTCAGCTTTACGTCGTCTTCTTCTCTCCTCTTCGTTTTCCTCTTGAACGCGGAACAACAATAGGGCCGATTCAAACACGATCCCTTGCTTTTCTCTGGTTCAAATGGAAGTGGGGCAAACTGCGACTCTCTATATATCTCTTGAATGTGTATATATATGTTTTCACTCTACCTCTGTCTTCTCAGATTCTGCATTCCCACAAATCACATTAGTGTCTCGGTGAATTTTAATGTCATATAGGTATATAATGCATACACTTTCCTGTTTTGCTAGATGTGAATTGTGGCACTTTAGCCATGCATGAAAATCATCATGCTATTTATTTGGCGGAACATTGTCTTGCAACGAATAATTCAATTCTCAGAAATGGTGAAGCTAAAAACTCTATCTCTCATTCTCTTCTGTTTTCGGATATCACGTCCTCGTGTAAATCTTTCTGATTAGTAATGGTTTTGGTTAAGAAAGAACGAACCTACATTTCCAAACAGTCTCGAGATTCCATTGTAAATAATATTCGAATAAACAGTCGAATCATGCGTCAGAACCGACGAAAATTGAAAATTTATCGTGCGAAACACATATGTGATATTTACACCATGAATAGTCCGGAGTTTAACTCTGTTTTCATGTTCAATTGGGTTCTCATTTTTGATATCGGAACGGCGATGATGAATTGGAAAAAAATTCATCAGAATGAAGAATGCAATTAAGTTATTGTTTTCACAGCTGATGATTTGTCTGGCGGATGTTAGCGGAAAAATTATGATCATTCGTCTCAATCGTTCTCTCATATGTTTTAATGCGAATAATGGACCCTATTCTGAAAATGAATAATAATGTGACAGAATCTCATACGCCAGGGATCAATGCGGAGTTTTTCCACATTCCCGAATACAACGGACGTCATTCTGCAATGGAATGATCCAAATAAAAAGCTCGTAGGATGTGCTCAATGAATCGGAGTTTTTAAGCTTCAAAAAAAACAAGAGAGGATTTACAACGATACAGAAATCACCCAATGAACAGCCGAGAACACAACAATCATATACGACAAAGTGACAATACAAAGTCCGATGTAAAATACTGGATATTCATACCCGACTCTATCTCCAAACACAGGTAGAATTTATCAAGTTCTATATCGAAATTGTTCTGATATTCTCTCAATTCCCATACAATATGGAGGTTTTCATGTGGCATAATCTATCTAAAAGTTGAAGACTAATTGATAATCGGAGAGGAACAACGAAAATTGATGACGAACGATGGATTAACCATTGGAAACAACAAAAAAATTGGATAAGCCACTTTGCTCGCACATATACATGAACTCACATTTATATATATTCACTACAAATAAGTATATATATATATAGATTCATGCGATAAAGAGTTGATACTTTATTCTAGAGGTAGGTATGGGTAAATATTATTCAGCGCACACGCGAGTAGTTAACCAAGTCGCAGCGAGTATGCTCCTCACGTAGTGGGCATGTATCCATGCTTCGCTTTGCTCCTGTTTTTCACCACGAGCTGATGCTGCTGATGCTGGTGGCGGTCCCAATGTTAGTGCTGTTAGAGTTTTGGTAGAAGGAGGCATCGAACTTTTTGAAATTACCAACGTGCGACTCTGATGAGAGCCGAAGTTTCTGGTCTGTACAACGACAATTAATTTAATCATTTTATATGGATGCGCTTTTTCATTTCGATACTTGCTCAAGAACTGGATTGAATATCAATGTGCGAACAAAAAATGTAGGTGTAATCAAGAGCAATGACAAGATGAAGAAGAATAATTCGATTTGCAGCTTGTACTCGAGAGAATAATTGTTATATTCATGATATTTCTCATAGCAATTGAATTTTCAGCAAAATTATGAACCGAAAAGTTCTCTTCTATTGATGATTTTCTGATGATTAGTTGTAAGGAATTCGTCAATCAACTGTGTGACTGCTTTACGAATGATCGTTTTAACTGTACTTCAGATCCACTGCTAAGTGACTCTTGATAGGAGGATATGCATCTCTAATCATTTGTTCCTGCAGATAAATTTCAATCGTTACGATCATATGTTTTTCAATAGTCTTTGGGCATTAATCGAGCGTTACAAAATATAAGTTGCAAATACATGAGAGAATATAATTCAGGAATCTTATCTGTTCATTCATATTTATGCAAATCCAATTAATATCAGCATACGTTGTGACAAGATTAATAATTAATGTTTCCACTTTCACTACACACATTATTTTCAGACTGTGAAAAGACATTAAGCATTAATCATTTCTGTTCATCAGTATGATGTGCATCCTATGATACTTGTGACAATTATCAAGATTCGCCCCCGAAAAATAACGATAGAAGAATTTCGTCCAATTGCTTCGCATCCAATTGTTTTGTATAAAATGGAGGAAATCTGAGAGCCGTTGCTGATTCCAATATCACAGAAGCAATAAAATTCGGAAAACATGATGGGTAACGAAGAACTGCTATTACAACATCAATTTTACAGGTCGAAAAGCACCAAAGGAATGATAAAAGCGGTATCTGAGTTCTCTAAACAAGTAACGCGTATGTTGGAAAAAAAGCAAATTCCCCGATAGAATTTCGAACGAAAGTTCAATGCAACATCAAATTGTTGAGAATCAAAATACATATTCCACATTATCGTGAAGCATTTGACATTTATTTTTGCATTTAAGGATGACTCTTCTGGGCTAGACCAACTCTCATTCGAGACCTATAATAACCCATTGATCTATAATATTCGAATTTGAATTATTTATTCGGAGTGAAACCAACTTATGAGTGGACAAAGGTAATTCGAAAGGGGAACTCATATTCCAACTATTTATCCAATGAATATATATGGTTGCTGCCAGGAAATACTTCACTGTCAACATCATCCAGTATGTTGTCAGAGTTCAACTCAATGGGAATATCATGCAACACAATATTCATGAATAAATAATTGTATTTTTGAGAAAGAATCTTCATATTCCCAATAACCTATCATATAATCGATTTATTCTGTTTACTCAACCCTCCATCTATACAAAATACCAATTACACATATTAACAAAAAGAATATGTACCTCTGAAAGCATATTTGTATTGCATTCAATTTGTGCCATCAATTGAGTACATGTTCATTTATCAAATATCTCGTGTGTGAATATGGGAAATGTAAGAACCAGAAAAATGCATAATTATTTGGAATGGGAATGAATGAAATATTGAATTCGTAACGAAACTACTAGATTATTAATTGAAGATATTGATTCCTTGTTAAATCTATAGTTCTCAGCACACATTCATGAACTCCTGTTCAGATGCACTACCCCTCACATCAGAGAATACCGACATTGATTCGATCAATTCATTCGTCACACAACAATTTCATTTGCTTCGTAAATTTGCTGGCTTAGGTAATTTAGATCTCGATCTCAATTTCATATAAATTTTCAATAGTTCGTGGAGAGTCGATTAATATTGTGGGACACAATGTGAAATGTTTGTATATCCATTTGAACG
This sequence comes from Meteorus sp. PSUC_FEM 10030008, assembly GCA_018881525.1. NCBI lineage: Eukaryota > Metazoa > Arthropoda > Insecta > Hymenoptera > Braconidae > Meteorus > Meteorus sp. PSUC_FEM 10030008. The sequence continues at coordinate 21,684 of JABMBR010011871.1, read as the reverse complement.
GACGACGAGTATCGACGGGGCTGGCAGTGGAGCTACCAGAAAAAAAAGTGAGAGTAGCGTGAGTGGATAAGTATGGAATTGTTCGCTGGTTTTATTTCTCTGGAGTTCGTTCGCCTTAACATTGTTCAACGGATGTAATCAGCTTCATGAACCAATGTTTTGTCTAAAATTTCATTTATATATGTTTATATGTTGGAGGCATTTTTGGCTAGAGAGGTGCATACATTTAAATAAAAAAATAATAGATGGGAGAATTGTGCCAAGAATTCAATGAATTTTTATCGAATGCCATCATGATTCTTATTCGATATATAACAAACAAAATATATATATGAATTTTTGTGTGTGCCAAAGTCTACTCTTCGATTTTATTCATGCGAATTAGTATGTTTGGGGCATTCTCGAACCGTGAAATATTTTCAAACTGTTTGTGTGACGAAACATCTGAAAATATGAATACGTAAAAATAAATTCGTTGCATTGATGCGAACGAAAAATATTCGACACTGTGAGGAATTCACATCAAACTTATGGCAAGAGAAATGAGATAGAGAATAATTGTCAAATTCCTGTGATGCAAACACGGAGAACCGGAAAAAAAAGGTAAAGTGAAAAGTTTGATGCAAAATGACTGGATAGAAAATCGTGCCCATTCAGAGTGCAATGTCATGCTCCATTCGCATCTCTCGTCCTTGGGGAATTTTTTTCCCTTTCTCCATCACAACAACGACCCTTCACCGTATCTTGTCACCCTCTGTACACCACCCCAGTTATTTCGTACTCTTGTGTTGTTCAATAAAGTTGCATTCGCTCTACTTCAACCATATCTTCACGAAATAATTTTTTTTTATTCATTTTTTATTTCTTAAAACCTCACACTCTTTAGTTTGATGTAAGGAATATTGCATTGGAAAAACTCTGCCGAGTTCCTATATATTTTTTGACGCTTGAATCCCTATCTGAATAGATAACAAAAAATTTAGTGGTAGAATGACAATTCCAAACTAGTACTTTATGTATTTTTCCGTGGTAAATTCATTTTCGTATACCTACCAATAAATTTCATCGAATGGATACATTAAATTGTCAATCCCAACAAGTAACAGGATCCTCCAGAATGAGCAATGTCACAAAGAACCCGAAACATTCTTGACAATCGTTGGTGATAATATAAAATACAGTGGAGTTTTTCGACTAATTGTGTGAGAACTGCAGAAAATACCAATATCTGATGAAATTTTGCGAAGTTACTAAGTCCACCAACTGTTCCAATTCCGCCACGTGTACTCCTACTCTATCCCGCTTTATCATCACCTGATATACAACCCACATCAGACACCAAATTCATTCAAAATGGATACTTAGCCGATTGGGTTGAGTGATTATTTGTTTTATCGTGCCAAACTTGATTCAAACTCCATAATTGAGCTATTTAGTGGATGAAAACCGTTTAATATGAAGGTGTTAACCTTTCCATTCTTGTTTTATGAAAAGTTTATCACCCAACATTGATGTGTGGTGCACCAGCATTAAATTTTATTACACAATTTGAGGAGTGGACAAGAACTCTCAATTTCCATCGTATAAGTTCAATGTGTCAGTGATATTCGTAATTAAGATATGAGTTCATTGTTTTATGGGCTATTTATTATTGAGGTGTATGAAGCTCATGATCATCAACCTCAGGTTAATAACACATACAATAATTAATCAATCAACATCCATTTTATTTAAGTGCTGAATCAGCAATTTCAATAATGTAATTGAATAATAGTGAAAATGTGCATTTATCACAAGTAAAATTGGCACGTGATCATTGGCCTGACGAATGAGTTCAATTGTTTCAACCAATTTTGATGTCTCCATAACCTTGATCACTTAGAATCGCTACATATTGCGGGTACATTCTATCATCTTCCCGAAAGAGATTTTTTCAAGAGTGTAACTCAACTTCTCAATAAATGCGTACCTCAAACTCTGAAGCATATGATAATTCTTCATGATAAAACATTTGATGTAACACTCATTCAGCAATCAATTCTCACTCAACCACAGCTAACAAGTATTTATAAATTACCGGTCATCATTGTTGGAATCTGCGAGAATAATCTTCGTCAACAAAAATGAATACATTATCCATTCCCTACGTCATCCTTTCACCCTTTGCAACGATAATCTTTTTATTTCTTTACAGCTTATGAGTGATTTTGGACACGATGTTGAATATAACTTGCGAAAAGACGTCGTTATATGTGAGAGAGCGAATGAGATGACGCCGATTAAACTGCCCACGCATGGTTATACTGGACCCTCGATATCATTTCGCATGAACATTATTTTCCATAAAAGTTAATGGTCCTCATGTATACTTATATACATACATGCAGATATCCATGTATACCTGTATACGTATATTTGTGATGGAAATTTTTTACTCTCGTAAGCAATTCTTTATTCTTCACGAATAGGGTGGGAGCACGAAGTTGCGCCTTTACATTTCCATTCGCTATAAAAAAATAGGAGGAAAAGAAATTCATGTCGAGATGTATTTACACCTTGCAATTATACATTCCAGTGGTCTAGGTTTTACTGTTCTACAATATACATGAAGAAATGTAGACGTATGATGTATAAATGTTGGCTGGTGGTGCTCAAGCCGGAAGACTACTGCACAACAGAGAATATATGTCCATTCGAATATATATACTATATTCGAATTCACATGAGATAGAAAGAGTGAGTAGAAGAAAAGAATAAAATAAAATGAAGACGAGGCGAACGCTTTCATCCGCAACGCAAACGATCGTTTGGCGACTTTAATGGCCGAGCAATGACCTTGCTCAGGCTTTCGCCAAGGGAAGCACACAATTCCTACGGGCGAATGGCGAGAGCAATGCCTTACAGAGAAATTTGCAGACGTTGCTGGTATACAGAAGTCGATGTGCTCGATCTGGATCGTATGACCATTTTGAATGGAGACAAATGAAGTCAATGATAAAGAGAGATTTTAGATAAATGAATCGAGAGATATCAAAACATTTTAACCAGTTGTTGGTTTCATGAATCGTTCACCCAGTAAACGTCATGAGTCTATTCTTTATAGACATTGCCTTTCAAAAATTAATTTAAAAATTCAGACAATAGTGGAATGTTTGTTAGTGTTCCATTTCTTGCGGATGGAGTTCTCGAGCAGAAACTATCAATTTATGATGAACGTTTTGTTTGATTGATAAATTTGACGTTACACGAATTGTCTCTGAACTTCTTTCGTGGGGGTGGTAATACCGATCTATCAAGAAATTGAATCGTTTATTCAGGTGTCTTTTCCGAAGAAATTCATCAATTGAAACTTATTCAAGGGCATGCATGATGAGAAAAATTGAATCCACTCCGACTGGAGTAATAATAAAAAGAAGAGTTGAAGCCCACGAAATGATGGATTTTCCTGAATCAATCGAATTCTAAATTGTGCTCGTTAAATTCCAGCAGTTCGATATGGAAGTACAACAACATTCACTGAATGATCTCAACCGCATCTGACTGTGCAGCTCATTCGATTTTCCACCTGCTATGATAATTATCGTAACCCCTTCAAAATTCATTGGATTAATCGAGCAATATTTTACGGGGAAACTGTCGTTTTTTCCACAGGGGGGAAAAATCAGATTTCAAGCATCTTTTCCTCTCAATAAGTCAAAATTTTGAGCATCTGAAGAGTTCAGATGTACGACCTCAAAATTTCCCTCATATTCTATCAATTTGTGATTCATAACTAATCAGTGTCTTTCCTTCTTTAATGGAGTACAAAATCGTCGCGGTCGTTTCTCTCCATAAGTCTGTTACACAAGCCATGTTGAAATCACAAACTGCAGAAACTTGTTTGATTTCACATGGTCCTTAGCATGATGAAGTGCCGACAGTATTAACTTATTGCAATGTTATTTATCAGCATCATCATTAGAATTTAATGCTGGTTTGTCATCCATTACTCTTTTACATTTCATCACGTCATTCAATTAATTTCACTTTCAATTGAATCGACAACGCTGTTGCAAAGCTTTATAACTAGTCAAAAACAAAGACATATTGCAATGATAATGTGCGATTTCAAAGAACGGATTCACTGGAGAGGATATAAACTCTGAAAATGAAGTTGTATGCACAGTTAAGGGAATTATTTTTGCTTCTTACGATATGAATAATAATATTCTCGTACAAAATCGAGTACGCAACGATCTCTAGAGAGTATGCAAAGTGGCGAGAATATGTATAAGCTCCAGAATGAGAAAAGGGGTTGAAGGGGCACGAAGAGTAACAGAAGAGCGTATCCAAGAAGTACACAGAGGTATAGAGAAACTTGGCGTAGTCGTAGCGACGAGCCTCAGGGGCCACAATGGCTGTTACTGCGGAGACTGGCCTATCTGCCATCTTTAATCTGGGATAGAAAAATCGACAAAACTCTTACATATCTGTGTAATGCCCCTACATCAACTTTTTCTCCACCTTATCACGTTACTCTGTTATACTCGTAAACATCTTTGTACACGTAAAGAGTCTTTTTTCCCCACATACACATTTAGTGTGTGACTAACTTTAGAAGTAACTCCTGAAATTACTCACTGGATGTGCGATGAGTGCGAGCGTTGTGCAATTGTCGTTGTACCTTGATACTTTTCATTATTTTTCCCGTTTCACATCAATCAGCTCTAAATACACGGCCGACATACGATTCTGACTCAATCAGACGCGTATAACAAGTATACTATTTCTCATCAGACTGAAGCTTTCTGAAAAAAAAGAAAAAAACGAAATCATATCCTCTACAATACAAAAAAAAATAAGAAAATGGCATTCTCAATATTGCACAACTCGCATTTATTTATTCAATACTACCATTGTCAATACTTTTTTCTGCCGATGTGAAACTGTAAACGTGCACATGTTAACGACGATTACGATGCTGCGTTGAGTATATCTCTACTTATAAGATAGAACGTGACTGTATGTATGGTAAAAATAAAATTAAAAAAAAAAAATTGTAGGCCGATTGAGGCCGCAGCACTCGGCATGAATGGACGTGAAATGTGAAAGGCAGAAGTATAATATATGTGTATATATATACGTACAGATACGGATGAACAAGGACAGACAAATTAATACATGTTACTTTTTTATTTTCACCAGTGTGTTTAATTTGGTTTTTTTTTTATGTTTATACATTTTTTTTTTATTCATTGCATATCAATGTAATTTTGATGTATACAGAGAGTACACTCCCTTTTCATTGAGGAATGCAGTAATGTTATTTTCATGTTATTACGAGAGTTTTGCTTATTAGAGAGAGGAACCGAGTAATGTATAGCCCGAGGAGTTAAATGGGGAAAGACTCTCGAGGACGCGTCACGGATGAATGGGCATTAGTAAGTCCCTCCTTTATATGTATATTATTTTTTTTTCTTTTTTTATTTCCGAGTCTGTTAACAACGTTAGAGACTCTTTAGCGAGAGATATATGCGAGAATGGCTTCATCCTCAAACATTGCATACATGTAGTGTACGTGTATTGAATATCAACGTGTAGATGTGTGTTTCTATGTTTGCATCAAAGGAAATGAATGTACAATGGTCATAGGACAAAAGGATTCTTCATATGAATTTTCTCGGGGCTGCTAACACTTTTTTTTCTCTCTTCCACTCATGCTTAAAAGTTGTGCGCTGGAATTTTACTGTATTCTGTGAGTTAACGGTAAATGAATCTTTACTATAATTGTAACAAATGATGTACGCCGCTCGACATAAAAAACAGTTGAAATTAACAGGCAATGTGGAACAGAATTTGGAGTCCTAACTAACTCAACAACTAACATGTATCGTGGAAATCTAGCATGGGAACTGCTAAGTTAATTATTGCGTTATTCACCTCTAAATGACGATGAACATGGATGGAATTGTAATTAGTCAGGTTTATTTCAAACAAGGATGAAATCATGATTGATCTAAGGTCTGACTGAAAATATTCATACAATCATCAATAGTTTTGAATTAAAATTTTTTGAATGTCAATTCAGAGAATGTTTGGATGACTGAATCATCTCACATCTTCTACAACGTTGGCCGAGAATTTATCAATTTTTTATTCAATATCAATTTTGTTTCTTATTGATAATATTTATGCATCGTTGGTGAACGTTTTTGGTACAAACTGAACATTGACGACATTCTTCAAACAAAGGTTTTGTAATCCAACACTCAATTTTTCTCTTGGATCGAAATTAACCGTTGTCGAAGTGCATTCGATTTCCATTGGTTTATTTTCTCCAATTTAATTGGTATCATTCATTTCATCTCATAAGGCTCTTCGAACTCAGAGGAAACTAAATTTTACAACAAACCCTGAAAAAGTCTGTAGTTTGTTAGGGCTAAGTTCTCATGCAAGCATGAACATCTGTAATGAAATACCACAAACCTTCATATATATTTATGTTGGGGAGAGTTAGGCAAGACAGACCCTCTAATAAAGTTAAGCTTTCACCATTCATCTCTTACGATATACCTCTTGGCTGCTGAACCACACTGGGAATGAAACATCATCAAATGGAACGAGGAGAAGTTCTTCATTCGATAATAATTCTTCACATGCGGATGAAGAAGCCATTTCCTTCCAACCTGCGTAGAAATTGTAGAATTCGAAGTTTCATTGTTTTACATTTCATGCAGACTCGTGGAACCGTTTGGTCTTTTTTCTTTTACAACATTTCCAATTTTGAATTCAGTGCTTTATGTCATTCAACATGGCACTTGATAACATCACCATACCTATGATTGATCAACACAATTAAATGTAACAATAACTTCTCAATTGAGATGTATTGTACATCATGTCGACTAGATTTTCTATACCCTCGAAAAATTCTGTAACGGAATGAATAAACCAGAAAAATTATTCTGACATTTCCCAGTGTTTATCCATGATAGCCAACAGCGATATTTAGGAGAGTCTAATTCGTTCAACCCCTCAACATTCACATACATATTTACATGCCCTTATATAAAACCACACGATTTTATGTTCCGCAAATGTTCCTTAACTATGGAGATACGAGATGTATAGGCACGTGTAGAGCAGAATATCCGCGTCTTACTTTTTTCCCCTTTTCCTTTCTTCTTTCAGCGTTGATGCAGCCCGGCACTATAAACGCGCACAGTAGTACGTCGATAAGACACGAAAAGCCGATAATCTCAGTAGGTGACACAACCACACACACATATGCATACATACCACGGATCATTATTATTTCTTATGCGCCATAAATTTGTAAAAGATAACCAGAAGAAAAAGGATATGTGCAAAAAAAATTCTCTAGCAATTTATTTTTAGAACTGAGAAGAAAAATGAAATCTCACGCATATGTATATGCATTTACGTAATATTGTGTGTCATTTTACGGTAGAGTGAATCGTCAAGAATAGAGTAATTCTTATACACAATATATATGCGCGTGTTTTTATACGGATTTTTTTCCCTGCGTAATAAAGAGATAACGACTCTCCCACAGCATTCATATGTATATACTTTGTCGTATATGAAAGTTTTACTAATAACCGTACAAATGTTTGTGTGTAGGCACTCAAGATATTCATTTATATTTATAAATTCAACGTAAACACATTCGATAAATGTCTAATAATTATGGGATCTTTGGAATTTTTTATTCCACTATTTTTCCCATTTCATATATACATGTATACTTATATATATACTACACATATGTTACTCCGACAGCATTATATGGCAATGAGTCATAGGCTTACGTGAGACTCGCAGATGGGATGGGATATAATATGGCAATAAGTGAAGTTGGCTCGTTGTTGTACGCGCGAGGTCGCGATGAGTTCAATTGCGTGGGTGAATTACTATGTCTCGTCACACTCACGAATGAATAAAACTACTGTATGCTACATGCATGTGTGTAAACCGTAGAGTGCTATATTTTAAATGCAATGGCACAATATATCGTGTACATTGTATATCCACAGCAGGTAATATATAAATGTTCATAACAATTGAGCGCACGCAAGAATCGAATTTCCAAACAGTCATCGTCGATGTTTGTGATATCAAACAATACAAGTCATATGGGCACACTCCTGTGTGTAGAATCATCAACGCTCGTGCTCGCACTCGCGTCGCTCATGATGATTCATATCCGTTGCGAGATAAAAAAATATATATATATCTATACATTTGCTAATGATTAAATTCCACATCTCCGATGGTGACTAAAGAGTTGTAAATGAAAAATAACAAGAAATCGTAATGTCATACCTTGAATTGATCGCCTTGACGCGTCACTTCTCGATGACTCAAATCATCTGTTGATTGTACTGACATTTTAAATATTATTTTATTTTTTTCTATTAATTCAATTATTTCGTGAATTGTGATGGATAACTGTTGTGGATGGTCAAAGGAGAGGAAGACTGAGAAATAATGAAATGAAAATCCAATTGAGAGGGATATTCGTGTGGTGGGAAATAAGAATGTATGATCCATTGAAGAAAAAACACGTGAAACAAATTTATTGAGACGGAGTTTTTATTGCGTATTTTTTATCAATGACGAGATAAAATAAGACTTCAACGCATTCTATTCTTGTTTTCATTCATAGGAACAGATTAAATTATATCTTGCTGATATTGATAACGGACAAAATTCTCGATGATTGGATAGTGACACATTCATGATGTGAATCACATGTTTGTTATGTTATTTCGGAAATAATCCGCGGTCATATTGAATTATTTAAAGGGAAAAAATACTTTCTCTACTGTTATCGGCATAGAAGAGCGCTGTTCAATCAACTAAGCAATGTATTTGATCGGCTCTGTAAAAAATTATTCACTATATGGATTAGTTCAACAGTTTCATTTTCAGATTTCCGTGATTCATATATAGATGCAATAAATATTTAGAAAAATTAAAGATGCAGAATATAATACAATCGAATGTGGCCACCGGTCGACTAAATAGCGATCACTCATTACTCATACCGACAAATGATACGCAGTGAATGAAACTAATAATCAATGAGGTAATCCACATATCAATCATTTCATTCCTCCATTCCCATCAATCCTCTATGTAATCGATATGGCATCACTTCGTATTCTTTTCTGATTTTCGAGCATGTGTATCATTCGTCTACTCTACTGGACTTATTCTATCACAGTTACTGTAAAAAAGTATAGAATGAGAAATGAGAGGGTTTACTGATTTCGAAAGTTCATAGAATTATCTGCCGATGATATTGAATTTCAGAGTCTGCGTATTCACACGAAGATTTATCTTTTTCCAATAGAAGCACAGATCGATAGCAAATATCTCAAAAACCTTGAGCAATTCAATTGATATGAATCTCAATTTATTGACACAAGGAAAAATTTCGGAACACAAATATCGATACAGGATGATGTCATGGACAACTGTAGGAAGCGGCGTGAGACTAGATGGAGTTTGACTGAGTGGATCAAATGTGTACAAAAAAGAAGCATTTGGCTGATATGATCTCGATAAGTAGTTTCCATCGAATATATATTTCTGTAATTTGTTCTGGAATTAACTGTCAACAATATTTTGTATACCACATTTTTTTGTTTTCTATACAATTCAGATATTTTCTATTTCCTGCATGACAATACCACATTTTTCATTATGATACGAAGTATGTGTGAAACTAAAAAGGAAGAGGACCTGCATTGATGTATTTTATTTGGTCTGTGATTAAAAATGAAAAATCTATGAAAGAATTCGGATCAAAAAACTCATTAATTGTTGCGAATCTCAAAAAAAATATTCGTCATACTCGATCGGTCAATAATGAAACTTTCCAGTAAAATACAAAATCTGATTTAATTATATAAATGGTGAATAACAGTTGCGGAAAAAATATTCTGATAAACTGCACAAGCGTTTTTACTATGAAGCATGGCCATTTATGGTGGTAAAAGTGTAGAAATGTTATCAACTTTCATGTTATGATGGAAGACCTGCGAAATCACGTGTGATGTAGGAGTCAACTTTCTTCATTAGATGAATTTCTGAAGAACATAGCGAGCAATGAAATATTACTGCCAGAATTCCTCCTGAATATCTTCAATACTGATACAGATAAAATTAGATGGAATGAAGGGATCTTCATGGCGGAATTCCCGTAATTAACCGGCGGCATTATGACATACTTCATGTATATGATGAAGACGATATTGATAACCAGAAGAAAACAAAAATAAAAAAAAATCATTATGCGTATAAGTATCATTCAATGATTGGCATATGTTCCATTTACGCCAGACTCTCAACGAATCGGATTGATATCAAGCGGATCTATCGATCCGATAGAATTAGTTTGTTGGAATCGTTCGGACAACATCCACAGTGTGGAATCTTTTTCATTACCACTCACTCAACAAATCAATGATCGAGGGAAACGGCTTTAAATTCGATAGAAGTCATCGAATCCACAAAATTAAGAATCAAACACTGTCCTGGTCTCCATACACTCTGTGCATTTTTATCGTTAATTAAACTCTCAAAACTACAAAACCAACGTTCTCCAATCATCGTTAATTCGTCGGTAGATATCAGCCATCATACCGGTGTCAAGATAATACAGTTTGACTTGTTCCACGGACATAGACCCAACCAAATCCGTAACACCAGCCAAATGGATATAAATTCATCAGATGACTAACCCGTGATCTTCGCCACACGTCCCCCAGCATTGCAGTTTCAATCAGGCAAAACGCACGACGTTCATCCATCGGACGGTGTATGCAGTCACATATACGTCCAGATATAAACGTAAACAGAATGTATACGTTTATCGGTCTGACATTGGAGAACCAATTTGCAAATAGGTCGACATTTAGCTCACTATATATGACGATGAGTAACTGCTGCCGGGAGTGTAGAATCGGACATTGTGTGAGAGAAATCGAAAGAGAAAGAGGCAGAGAGAGTAAGGGTGCCCATGCACATTCAGCGGCCACTTGAAACCATTGAATCTGATTTTCGGTTATGATCCCCATCTCCCCTAACATTCATGTTGCGTGTATAAATGTTCATCTATATGATATGTGTACTTGTAAATGTTTCCATTTCTCTCTTGCACTCGCAATTGAAGTGCACAGCATTCAAATCGTTGATTACTCGAGCAATTCACTCTCTGGTAGAGAGTTATTACTACTCACTCCTGAATATGATTGAATCGCAGGATTTGGTTGGATTGATATTGTTATCAATCTGAGAAATTAAACACAAGATAGTTTATAAAATGGATAAGAGTTCCACTTGGATGTTTGGATTTGTGAGGGTGAAGAATTTCATTGTACATCCTGCGGTCTTATTGAATGACTTCGTATATTCATGAATGATTAGTGTCTCATAGGTGATGAAATAATATAAGGGTTATGATGCGATGAAGTTCGATGAATAATAACCTTACTCTATTTACAATACCAGTGTTCTCCATTTCTCCAGATATAATTTTAAGACTTCTCATTAAGATGTCATGCCGGTCTCTTCATCTTTCCTCTGTAAACTTTCTCATTTTTGGATTTTTGAATTTCCGAAAGCTCCCATGAGGATGAGAATATTACTCGAAACATCTCCAGTCCGATGCACATAACCAATGATAATAATTCTATACCATTAGACAATCCGGTAGCGCGATTATATCCATAATTGCTAATAGACCAAAGACATGATTACTGAAATGGCTTTAGGGTGCTGCCTGTCACTACACATACATATAGGTATATATAATGTGGATATATAGAATGTAAATACAGTAGTATACTGCGATACATAGACGATGGGTTCGATGTGCGCATCAACTACGCAAGTATTACGTTACATTCTCGTGCAAGCACCATCTCATAGGCCGCTAGTTAACTTTGTGTGTAGGATAGTGCCAACAGCCCGTGTGGAAATTAGAGATAACGACGTGTCGCCTCACGTGACTTGCGGGAGAGACGACGTCGTCCGCTAGTTATAGCATTCAGGAAAAGGCACATCTACTTGCACTGACTCCATTGCCCACTCTCTTACTCTCTTCCATTCACCTAATGCAAGCGCGATGTTCCTTAGACTCTGTGATTCCAACGAGTCAATTAAAGTTTCGTTGAGTCAGTCTAGGGCTGACGTAAATGAATCCCATCATCAGTTAGGTGCTTCCTGTTGAATTATCGTTCTACTTCATCAATATAAATCACTCGAGGTTTTGATTTATTGCACCATCGATTATACGTATGGTGTAGGTATTAAAGAAAATTTTTCGACACTTGCCGTCTTTGGTCAGCCATAGCAATTCCGCTCATTCACGATGCATCCTTTGATTATGGGAATATTCAGTGTTTCTTCGAAATTCATGTAGTAACAGACATTGTGAAGTGTTTCATTGGCGGAATTCTGAAATATCCGAATCGTCTATCCAATGATGAACTATTACAATAAACAAAATTTTCGTTTCGGAGTTATAACTGAATAGTTGATCAGATGTTTCCAATTCACTGTGGTTTGCTCGTGAACACGAGAAAAATTTTGACGGAACATTCACACAATTTATGGCACTATAAAGTGCAGAGTGTAGCACCGCTACAGTTCGCCGTATCAAATATTTGTCTTGCATATTCTCTAAAATTGTCTTTGATAATTTTCATCAACACTCCAGAATATTATGCAAGTATAATACTACAAAGTGGAATAATCAAGGAGGGGATTGCTTCTCTGTTTAGACATCTGGCGGTTTCCACATTTTTTTTTCCGTAACAAGTTGTTGATCGATTCTCTTGAAACTCATTGTTTGCATTATATAAACGGTCATGAATATTCAAATATTCTTCGCAAATGAAAATTCGGAACTGAAATGTATATTCTCTTCAAAGAAAAGTTTTTTCACTCAATTCAAAGACGTGTCAGCGATCAATTGGAAATTCCTATTTACGTTACAAAAGAAACTTTTATTTTCACCAACAATGAATAACTTTCGAACCTAATGAGATATCAATTCCCACCCGGCAGTTTCTTGCAGGGTCATGACTTCTCTGACAAACGTCTGATGAGCGAAACTTCATCTGCGAGAACTCTCCCATCTGTCAGTAAGGAACTGCGCATCATTCCACCATTCAAAGTCTCATACTGAATTTCAAAACTGCTCAACGTGTGACCATTCAGTTATTCCTTGATAGCAAAGTTTCAATCCACAAACGAGACCACGCAATTTGAATTTTGTCTTCAGTCATTCAGAGTCGAAATTGCAAGGTGAGTATGAGACCAAGTAATAAACACTTTAAATACATTTGGAAGACTCTTTGATGGAAATTTCATTTTCTTATTGTATGAGTGTTTTGCTGTGAAATCTGAACATACAGCCTCATTACGAATGACGAAAGAAGAGAATAGTTCAAGTCCATGGCTTTTGACTTCTGTGTCTCTAAGTACAAAATCTTGCATCACTGGTTATAATGAAGTAGTATGACAATCATTCATCTTTATATGTTTTTGCCTATTCTGATTGGAAAATTCAAAATTTTTCAACTCATAGTTGTTTCGAACATTTTCATGGCTTTTCAATGTTCTGATTTAGTCTGCCATGTAAAACTCACTCGCTGATGAGTATTTTCTCGATGGTATTCCATCATTTCCATGATAGGTCAGGAGTAACAATGTCCATATCTTTAAACTCGTAGGTTTCTTTAGAAGAGAAGGAACTATCAGAAATGCATGTAACGCAATATATATTCCAGAGATCCTTCATTGTGAAACATTATCAGTTCTAAATCGATCTATCATATTAGTATGAACGGAAACTGAAGGACGGAACAATTTTTCTGAACGAATTAATTTATTTTCACCTTCTATAAAGTCTTGTGTTTCAATTATCGATCAGCTGTTCGAGTTTGATTATATTATGATTTAACAACTTAACTGGACTTGACAAAATTCTCCTGCTAAAAAGTGCAAATATTATTTAATTGGTGATACCGGTGTAATTGTTTGTTTGGCAAATGAACCATATTGTATATAATCAAAATTCCTAATTTCTCAATATGAAACTAGAATTACTGATAAGAATATTATCTCAATCAAATTTCGATGTATAGGGGAGAGCAGGGGATACGCGAACGCGGGGTAATCCCGGATTTTAATGACACCTTGACAAGCACGTGCATCCGCGCATCCCGTGTTGTTGATCAGCACTGGTTGTGGCTTCATGTCTGAGATGGCACAAGTAAAATATGGCTATTTCTTTCTCAACTCATTGAAATTACCCCGCGTTCGTGTATCCCCCACTTTTCCCTGCATTATAGCATTAAAAAATACGACTCGCAGATATGAAAGAGAACGGATATACATTTCTACAACGTTTTATGCAACACAAAAAATTGAAATTTTTTAACATTTCATTTCCATATTAACTCGACTCTTTCTGAACTCACATACATCACCCGTGTGTATGTCAAGGAGTTACTCTGGATTCATCATGGTTTAACATTAATAAAAATCTATTGGTTCTATTTTCCCAAAATTGAATAAACAATTTCATCATTTCAACAATCAATAGATGCATTTAATCTGAAACTGATGATTTAAATGAATCGATGTTAATGGATTAAATTAATGGAGACTCGCAACCTTGATGATGCCCAGGTTACGACTCCTTTTGAATGAAGTCAATGTACGTGATGAGCTTTTCAGTGCGGCATTGAAATGTTCCCGTCCTTAATCGCCGTAGTGTATGATAACATTCCAAGAGTAAATATGTCTGACTGAACTTTGGTAATAGACCAACAGCAGGGGAACTTGGATATCTGCTGAAACATTTGCTAGAAGATCTGTAATGAGCGACATATGCTCTGCGCAAAAGAAGATATACGCATGGGACATGGTGTTTGCTGACCTGTGTACTATTCGCAATGATATGAGTAGAATATCTGAACATAGGCAAATTGGTAACACCTCTGCTTTGCATTGGTGATTTGTCATTCTTGGCTATGTTAACTATCGTGATTGATATATATCATTGACATTTTTGAACCTGTTCGATTCCAAATAATTTGCTAGCTCGAGTATTGATTTCCTATGAAAATTAGATCTACATTTGATCTCAACCATGAATTTATCACATCTATTATGGATTCTATGATTTTCAGTTGTTCGTAATTCCACTTCAATGAGTTTTTCAAAGGATTTAGTTGATACTTTCATCGTTCCTCCTCAGTATTTATCTTGTACTTCTTCATATTTTATTCGCGAACAGGATCTTTCCATATTATGTGATCAGATATTACTCCTCTTGAATAAGATAAAAAAACATATTGCCGAAGCTGTCGTTTTCAAGTTGGTCACGTAAACTGAACATGATATAAACGATTGAGAACTTCCAAATGAATATCTTTTATAAGATAAGGAGAAATGTTACTTTAAGATTTCAACATCATGCAATGCTTAGAAATGTTATCTAAATACCTGAGCAAAATATTTTTCGGTGATTTATGAAGCCTCAAAGCGAGTTCTAATTTGATTCTGAATATACCACAATCATGAGCAAGTACATTACCGTAATTTTTTTTGGAAATGTAGAAATGTTTTTCGTGCCACTACTTTATTATCGAATAACTTATATAAATTACTACTGAATTTCTCGATGGAAGATTTCGATCAGAACACTCGCAAACTTTTGCCGGATATTTTCGACTAATAGCAGCAAAAGTGGCACCGTCTTTATTGCCAACGAATTCAATAATCTTTAAAGCATGATTAGCTTCTCCAAGAATTTCACAATTGTTTTTCAAAGTTGTACTGGCATCAACAGCCATCGCGCCAACAGTTCCTTTGAAGCTTTCACGACAATCTTCGTAGTTGTTTCCTCCTTCTTGAATGACTATATCGATATTTTCTTATTCCTCCCCCACAGTCAAGAATTTTGTCAGTTAAAATTCCAATAATTGTCTCATATCCGTTTGAGCTATCGTGACTCCTTCCATTTCCGCGCTTGCTCTACCCTGGTGAAAAGCAAATATACTTATGATGTATCTCGTGGCAGAATCAAAAGTCGTTTTATTATTTCCATCCTTACAATTCTTTACAGCTGAGACTGAGATCGAATGATTAACGCGAATTCCTTCGGAAATTCCCCCGTGACTTGGGAAGAGGGAAATTGTAGAACAGTGTTCGTACAATAATTACGGAATTTAGTGTTTCAATACTTATGCTGGCTACGTATGTGTCATATGAGAAAAAAATGAGATGTGTATTCAATGCTATATGATGTCATTATTCCTCCATGATGAAAAAAGTTGTGGATATATCTGATTAATACGAAATCGGGATTTCTCCACAATCAAACGCACAGTTATAAAATACTCATGATTTTTGTACAAATATAATGATTCTACGATAACGTAACTAGTTGCTTCATGTGTTACATTCTAATATGGATGTAGTAGTCTGGTGTTGATGGCCCAATATTGCAAGTCAATCGTCAGCTAATCGTTGATCACCATTTAATGATCAATCATCAGCATCGGCGTGACAGAACAACTTATTCATAAAATAAATTAGCCACCGATCTAGCATTAGTAGCAGAGCAGAACTGTTCGATTACAAGCCAACCCCTGTTACCATCGAGTGTTTGGCTCTCGACGAAATTGTGTGACTGGTGGCTTTTGTACGGATTCCGGAGGAGAAGATCAGCTTGAGATGGAGATATTTAAGATCCAATGAACTTTCACCTTTGCAAGTAGGCTGACTCCTGTGTCTATTCTTAATCTGAGTGATTGAAACGATTTTTCAGAAAACATCATAGCAGAAAGATGTCCTTCGACGGAATACGAAACCTTTCCAACTAGTGGGAATATCGTCTTCAGGGCGCATAGAGCCCGAGCGAACTTGGGTGGGTACGAGTAAACGGACGAAAAATTATGTAATTTTGGTGGGTAAAGAATTATGATTTCACGAAGCGAGATCCAATGATGCTTCAGTTGCACCAATTTCAGATTTGGTGAAAGGTCTTTTAAACAATGGACCATACGTTCAAATATCTATGCAAATGCGCAAGAAAATGGGAAAACTACATCAGGTATAGTTATCCAGAGGTGATATTCAACACTCCACTGTTCAACCTCTGTTTTTTCTCTGAGAAAATTGTGGAGATACCGAATGTTGGAAATCGAGCTTTTGACGAATTCAAATACTCACAAGAACAAGTGGTTGATATTTTCAATATACCACCCCCTAGCAAAGTGAGAATGGTCAGGAAAAGGTCAGTTTACTAAAGTAACACCGGAAAACCTTCTTTTCGTCAGCTTCAGAAGTTGGATTGTGGTTACATGGACTATAGGTATAGATGAATTGGGCATAGCATGGAACTTTGATTAGGATTTTGCCCTGACGTCATATCATTATTGAAATATATCTCAGCGTTCAAATCACCAATAATTCCAGTTTATACTTCATCGGAATGTGTTTATTCGAATTATATTTTATTAGGAAAATTTTCATATGAATAATACGATGAGAGGTCTGAACGATGCAGCACCACATTTGTATCTATAGCCACGAAAATCTCCGGGATTATATTTCCACAAAACAGTGTGATGATACTGAACTCATGTCACCAATCGGTAAATCCATCTCTGATCCTTTTATCACACAATTTCTTACACTTTTCACTCGTTTGCATACATATGATCAGACATGTAAACCATACGTGGCACTCAGTCTCCAATATTCTACGCACTCCGATTTCCAGCAGACCTGCAATAGAATGTCATTGCTGCCATCACAAATTGGCAATCTGAACTAATTCATGAGAATATCTCGACGTTAACAATAGTATTTGACAACTGGTTAGAATAATATAACTCACGTTCCGCACACCACATGGAGTACCATCAAGGGGAAGCGAGGGCTCTATGATCCGACCAACAGCTTCGTTGACACAAGGCAGGGGCAATGTGCATTCATTGTCAGGCAAATATTCCGGATACTACACGAAAATCAATCGGTACGTAAAGATACGTTTCTGAACATTGCCATTTTTTTGTTAATTAAAATAATGGACGAATAGAAATGTGAAAGGATCACGTACTCATCTGTTAAATTTATAACCTAAGCAATTGCACTGATCCTGTATGGAAAATATCACTTCCGGTTTCCCGTTAGTCAACGAACGTGGATAATTTCTCAAGTTTCAGTACACTGGCATTCTGTTAGGATGAAATCAAAGAATTTCAAACATTGTTGAGCACTTGAATCAAATCAATGAACAACCTGAGAAAAGCGGCTAATTCCGCTTGTGTTTGTTTGCTCCAGCTTAAGCAGTTTTTGGCGCAGTGCGCTGCATCAGCCATCAGACTCTTCCCACATGTATTTATGTCAAACAACTCGCCAAGATGTCCCTCTCCATCGTGTGCAGCTCCGAAACTATGAGAACATTGATAAATTGATTAGTTCCCCAATTCAATTGACTTATATGAGCATCGTACAGGTGAGCTATTTCATGTGCAATAGTTGAGAATTGCTCATATGTTGTGAAGTCCTGAACAACTGCATTAAAGCGGTCTTTTCTGAAAAACGGCCGGAACATTTGATCACCAGTTGTCTTCATAGCCTGCCCTGCAATTAAGCAATCCAAATGATGATCAATGCAAGCATACTGACTACCGCAATCATCGTTATAAATCCTGGTTGAACTATTTCGCACCTAAAAAAATTCCTCCCGGGTGATCCATCAAGAGGTTGCTGAAAGTGAAGAGATGCAATCTATGTAATTCATCATATATAATATAAAAAAAAAACTTCATTGAGAATGTCTTGATTCACGGGCGACGGAATGTTATTGACGATATTAAAACAAATTGTGTTTACCTCGTATGATATACAATTAAATCATATGAATGACGAGGAAAATATCGTTCGTTCCCCCAAAAATAATTACTTATCATTTTATGGATGTTGCCGACGTCAATATAGGGTGCGGCATTCATGCTATTTGTCTCAAAACCCCATTGGTTTGGTTCCTAAATTAGTAAAGGATTTGAGTGTGTAAGATCCACATTGATATAAGGGGTTTTCTCATATTTTGATAATAGTTTTCGCATATTAGGTAAAAAAATTGGCTCCGGGACACCGTTTTCAAGACCGCATGATTGATTCTTTCTAAACATCTGCAACTCGAGTCATATTCAGATTTTCTAGAGTAACCATCGAAGCTATGAGGATTTGGAGTAAAGTCTAATTTTTTTTCCCAAATATACACATCCGCGGCACCAGAAACACTCCATAAAAATATCATGGTGAACCAAATCGTTATCGATTTTCTGGTTAGAATCAATCCAGTGCATCTTTTTTCTATGAAGGTAGGATGGAAATATTCCCCTGTAAATCATGATTCATACTCTCTCAATAACAATTCCGGCAATATTTATCTGTATATCATCTGGATGAATTGAACTATATAGCATATCAACAGCATTGTAGACGGTTAGAACATGAGATACAGTAGCGATATCTTGCGGTAGCTCCGTATCTCGTCTGGAAAAAAATTGATAGTTATTACACAAATTCCATTTACCTTTTCAGTTTTACTTTTCGTATCATTTAGATATAACATACGCAGTGCTGACTAATTCAGTTTTATGTCTTTCGAGTTAATTGTAATCAATTATCGATACACTTTTCTCATTATTTCAACTTCATATAAGCAAGTTATGACCTCACAGCCCACGAAGCTAATATTACTCTAAAGTGATGAACAAGACGTTGTTACATAAATTGAAAATGGGTACTTTCTCCGAGCACAAGGGCCAAGTGATCTTTTTAAACCTCATCGAGATAAAAATCAATGAGAGAAACAAAAGATAACGGCAAACCAGAGCTTCTCAGAACGGCGCTTATACTCTGCTGCTTCTGGTTGTGTAATACACTTCGACGCTTGATGAAGAAAAAATCGATATACTTGATAGCCACATATGCGTCGTTACTGATAGCAACTGATACTTCTGGGTAAACTTTACGTTTTTCACCACGACGTGTTCGATATGTTGACACGTTCCCGATCGTTCGTGCTACTCTGGAGCTCAATTCGAAATTTTCCAAGCCGCTTTCTACCCGATGCAAATATTCGGGCATGATTATTTGAATTTTTTTCCTATGATCGAGTGGGAAACGTTTTATGTAGTACATGACATCTATAATGCCATCCTAAAGACAAAGTTTCCTTAATCAGAATCAACTTGCTATTTTCATGATCTGTGCTATATGATGAATGAATGATTACCAGTTCTCCTCTATCATGGAAGTAAATGAATGCAGATTTTGTACAATAATCATGGTACGCCGTGAATTTCCCAAGTTGTTCCATCACCTGTAGGAAAAGTTATTCAATTACTAGAAGAATAGGACCAAGATTTTCATCGATTATACCCCATTTAGTTATTATTGTTGCTGACATTTGATTTCAGGAATGTCATGTGTGGTTTATGGTGTGTAGTTCAAACTGGTAAAAAGTTATTCGCTAACACTCGTTCTACACGCGTCAACTCCAAAATCCTGGTGTTTCCTCCGATAGAGACTTGAAGATGTATTTTTTGTGTCCTGAGAATATTAAAGGTTTGTATCAACAGTTGTATTTTAATATGAGAAATAATGCTCCTATCAACACAGTATTTAGCCGATTCTTGAAGTAACAGAACCTTCAGTATTGCTTATGACTGCCATAATCAACAATTTCCACAATATAACTTGAAATACTTTCATCATTGAAGAATTATGTGCACCGTCCACGCAAAATTCAATAACGTTCCGCGACTACGAATGAGCATTGAATACTTATCCGTTGTATACACCGTCAACTTTTGTTGAACACTTTGAAATTTATGTATGACAGCCGTCTGTTTACATTGTATTGGTTCGGTGATAAAAGCATCAGTGTTATATACAGATAAATGTCTCCAATGCTTAACCAATGTGTGATAATTTTGTCATATTACAAAATGTCCACGAATATTTGCCTGGTTGCCAACAGTTTCAAATGAGCAATGAACTGAAAGACATAAAACATACCGAGTATTCGATTATTAGTATAATTCTTCATATAATGCCAAGACTGAACGATGATTGAACCGTGTTATTTCTAACCCTAATTTGACTACAATTTCACCTCTGACAGTTGCGGTCCATTCAGGATAGGAACGGTTTCAATATTCGAAGAGTCAACGTTCATTAAGAGGTCTTGCTGATGATTTAGCTATGCTCTTCTCGAGTCTCGTAAGTAAACTGGAAATGTTGCAAAAAATGATGAAACATTTCACTTTCCGAAAATGAACGGAACATTGGCGGTATTTATCGTAATTGCAGTGACACATCTCATAATTCGTCGGGTTTTCAGCCATCTCGACTCTTCTCAACTTCATTGCTGACAAATATCTGAGAATGATCATAATCATCCACACGGAAAGAAAAATATGGGAATAGTTTCCATAATTTCATAGGAATTATTCCCATAATTATAGGAACTATTCGCGGAAAAAAGGAAATATCAAAAATTAGTAAATAATTGTAAAAAGTGGAATCCGATACTAATAATTGGTATTATTCTGCGTTTAATGCAAACTAGTTTAC
>JABMBR010011860.1:0-38747 GCA_018881525.1 Meteorus sp. PSUC_FEM 10030008 | reverse complement strand
TATATTTTTATACACATTCGTATATGTATAAACATACGAACGCATGCACTGCTGCCACCGCTAGCGGCATCGCAACCCTTTTAAATATAAAGCAATCAACCCTGTTTTCCCTTCTTCCAGCATTTTTCTCTTCACTTTTCACACTTTCTCCATTTCTTTCTGTTTCTTCCTATTTTCATTCATTGTTTCACGTTCTCCAGATTTTGGTGTCTGACTTTGCGAATTTATTCAAACCATCACCACAACAACGAAGCTCTTGATCAACGCCTCAATTTAAGTTTCCTCTGATCTCTCAACGCCCAAGAGTATCGAGATCTCTATCAATTGTACAACACGATCTTTTCAGCAGAATTTATAGAACAAGATGTGAAAGAAAGAAAGATCAGTAAAATTAAGGGGCCATTCCAGACCTCAATGTCGTTCGCATATGTTTGTATACAATGCACAGTGTGGTCTGTGTTGAGAAGGGAACACCCAAGCTCATGTGGTTTTTTAGAACACGAGAATGAATGGAGAACACGTGTCATGTCAATTCCAATGTAAAGTATTTGTAAGTTTGAAGTTTGTAAATGAGATTCTTCTAGGACAATTCTTTTGATTGGAGATGTAACTGATTTGGATAATTATCCATCATGAATTTGCAATTGATGTATATTTTGCATACTTGGAAATAGCCGAACGAAAATAAATTATCGTCGCATTCCAAAATGGATTCGCAACAGGAGTTTATATGAGAAAAAGACAAAAACGAATATCTCTTCCAATCCAGATCCTTTTCTCCTTTATATTGAGCGCAGTCAGACATTGAAGATACGCGCGATGATAAAGCAAAGTAAAAAATGATCTGAAGCGATATGGATTGAAAAGACTTGAGACGATTTTACTCTCAACACATTCCAATGATGTAAGTATATGTACATATGAAAGTACGATAACTATAGCGCACAGTTTTTCCGAGACAATTGGAAGAGTCGGAACATACTCGACGCAGTAAAGAGAAAAAAAAAGGGAAAAAAAATGGAAGGGGAAGGAAAAAAAATTGACTCACACATATCTACACCACCCCGTCAGCTTTGTCCCTAGAGATGTAAACGTACACCTCTGTTCTCATTCCATCTTTCACTCACACTATCTTCCTTTTCCATTTTATTTTTTTATTCCTCTTCTTCCCTTCACTTTTTTTCACGAGTATGTGCTGCGGAGCAGGATTTTAAAACGCGAGACAGTGAAAATAAAAAAACATGGAAACAGTAAAAAAAAAAAGGTAAAAATACGATATCGAGGAGGAGCATCACTAAAAGCAGAAATGACAATGCATTTGTGGTGAATAAAAAAAGACATAATGAAAAAGGAACAAAGTACAGAACGTTTAATACATGATAATCGTTTTTCTCGCAATTTTCATCATAGACTTTTAAAATTTTAATTATTCTGCCTCAATTTTTATTATTTAGATGCGATAATTTATATGCGTTTAGTATGTACGATTTATCTTCATTCTGAGAGTGATGTGTTTTCGTCGTGTTGATGTAATGGAGGATGAGAAATTTTATTCAATCACTTTTATAACAATTGAGTGAATTGAAAACTATTCACGTGCGTGGGATAATGTTACGAATACCTGAAGTGA
Source organism: Meteorus sp. PSUC_FEM 10030008 (assembly GCA_018881525.1). Taxonomy (NCBI): domain Eukaryota; kingdom Metazoa; phylum Arthropoda; class Insecta; order Hymenoptera; family Braconidae; genus Meteorus; species Meteorus sp. PSUC_FEM 10030008. Next base: position 37,117 of record JABMBR010011860.1, on the reverse strand, counting down.
ATTGAGTTGAAGCAAAATTAGAAAAACGGAAATATTATTTATGTCCTTTCCATCTTGATTGCGTTGTTCCATCATAGCTGAACTGCCTCCAGGTGGAAAATCCAACTGCGGATAATGGGAATGTCGCATGCGGTGCTACATAGTGAGAAAAACGACGCGAGATTTCCGTTCTCTTTACGTTTCATTCATATTTCTGTGCTTCACTCTTTGCCGCACTAAAGCATCCTTTTACCCGCACAGTAAAATGTATGTCATATGTGTCGTGACCTCTACTGCAATGGATACTTGGGTTATGCGGAAAAAAAAAGATTTGGATGTCAAATTTTATCCAGATCGTTTCTCTTTATTCCTATCACATTATCTCACTCATTTTTTTGTCCATTCACAAGAGCGATCATATGTTAATGGTAACCATTGAAAAATAATTTCTCCTCTCAACTATGATCGCGTGCAGCAGATGACGGTAAAAATGTGTTGCCCAAAGGAATCAATGAATATTAATATCAACATGCAACAGATTTTCATTCAATACATCAACAACAAATAAAAGAACCTCACACATATTTATTCATGAAACCAAAAGTGTGATAGAAATATAAAAGATCACCAAATGACTCGAGAATGTTCACCGCAACAATGATGTATACTTTTCGTACAACCCAACATTATTCTTCATGCCAAACTAAACCAACACACCTGTGCCTGCACGAGTGCATGAACCCACTCACGCACACACAAATGCATTAATATCATACATAAACGTAGAAGAACACGTGAGCCCGCGCCATCTGTGATGATCCCTACAGGAGTGCAACAGCTCTGCGGTTTGGGTTATATATTTCAACAGAATATCAGCAGCTCGTTCTCACACAAACACTAAACGCACCATCCAAAAATATATAAAATGAGGAGCATGAGAGAAAATGTAGTGGCGAAAAAAAAAGGAAATAGAATAAATAAATAAATGAAACAAAAATAAAAATAATAATGATGAAGTGAAAGAGTGAGAAACGTGGTCAATAGTTTACGCTGTCGACCAAGCTGATGTATGAAACCCACCACTGTGTACATATATGCCCTGTGGCACCCTGCTCTCCATAAATTTTACCCCTTTCCGCACACGCGAGGGGTTATAACAGAGAAGTAGAGTAAATGTAGGGGATAGAGATAAAGGTGGTGCCGCGTTAATGTCGTTAACGTGCGATTTTGATAACTTTCGATCCTGTAGAATTTATTTTTTATATTTATTTATGATGAATTATTTTAGCAGAGGATGAAGAGAAAAGCGATGATGGAGAATTTATTGGGGTCATGCCAAATAATTTGAGTTATTTCTTGCATTTATACAAATTCATTCAATGTAAAATTGATATTTGATATTATTTTATTGAAGAGAATGACAAATATTCTTATATTTACATTTGCCAATTCGATATCCAGAACAATTCTTTTTCTCTAGTAAAATATTTAACATTTCGCAAGTTTTTTCAATTGGAATTAAATTTCATAAAATTCAATCCATTTGATGGAGAAATGAAGAGGAGGTAAATAAGGTTTGCTCATAGCTACGAGTGAAAACATTCTCTAGGGAGAAGTGAAAACGAAACGATATGTATAAATATATTCCCTTGGATTCCCAAGCGTAATTTCATTCTGCTCCGCGTTAATAGAATTATGGAGGGCAAAATGATCTTTCGCTTCGTACAAATGCATATCTATATACACATGAGGGTGAAATAATCTCACATCTATACATATATGTATACTTTAAACACATTTCGTTATTTAACTGTTGTCAGTGACAATTTTACACAAACAGAAATATTTTCAATGAACTTATACAACAATTGTTGTTGGCTTTTGCATTTTGACCTAATTCCAGAAAAATTCCCAACATGAAATGTTTTATTTGTATGTTCAATTTATATTGGAGTATAGAATTTATTGTTTATGAAAAATTCATCAAACCGATAAAGCTGATGAAATAATTTCTCATAATATTTTATAATAATTGCGAATGAAGTTGTTCAAATTTGTCAGGAATGCGAATTGTTACAAGAAAGCGAGGTTGTAGTAGCATAGTAATGGAGGAAAAGTCAGAATATTCTGCAATTAATTGGGATTGATATAAATGAATTGACAACAATTGGTTTTTGTATTTCATTCGCTGTTAATATTCATTGGATGAAGAAACTGTTTTTCATTTCACAATTGGTATTGCACATTGATAAAATTTATTGGGTATTAGTAAACATTCTGGTGATACAATAAATAAATGATCGAATGTCGTTGTCATTCATAAAATATAATTAAACGGCTTCACCAAGCAGCAGTGAAAATAATTTGTGAAATATCAATCAACCGTTTTCCTCGTCGAATAAATTTCACACCCAGGATTATTCGAACACCGAAATATTCGGAATAAAATGTTTGTAACCACCGTTGGAAAACGAAACGATGGAAATGATCTAATTAAGAAGAAAAAATAAATTTTCATGGGTTTTTCTATCCAGAATCACTTGGAACTTCTATACTAAAACTTAGCTCACTACTTTTCTCTCACAGATAATTCATGCCACTAACTTTTGAGATAATCAATAATGCATCAGACATGGATGAGCTGTGCCAGCCATTATTCCTATCTTCTCATGAAATTTCATAATATTTATAGACAGGCATTATGAAATTCAATATCTAGTGAGGGAACACTGGGAAGATGAGTCCAGTTCACCAACAGAATTATATTATCTGAAATATGATTTTGCTCGAAGTTTATTACTGAATAATTTCGAAAATGCAACAGAATTAATTGAAACCACTACTAAATGTTTTTTATATGCTTTTTCCATCAAATCTGACACGAAAAAGTATTAAATTGAATGTTGAGATAAGTCAGAATCTTTGGAATTGGTGAAGTAATATAGTTAATGGCAGTGGTGAGCAAGGCAAAGGTGAGACGTGGATTGAATGATCGTGTGTGACATTGAGCCAAAGCTGTATATACATATATACAACACGTGATAGATTATAACTGACACTTTTTATATATCGAGGCTTCTTGGTACAATGTCATTTTACTAGATAGTGAACTTTGTTGATTGAGCTCATCAAGTCAAATGATTTATGATAAAAAAAATGTTGCAATGAATAATTTACTGATAGAAACATTTTTTTGAATGTGTAATGGAACCAACGAACATTTTTTCTGGAGACTATTAATGACAGAAGAGAATTTTTAACATCGATAAATAAGAATTGTCGATTGATGCGAGTGAAATTGACGAATTTGGACGCAAATAATTGCAGTTGGCAATGACTCTTCGTCGATTTTGTATTTCAATGATAATTTTATATCAAATGTCATTCGTGATGATCAATCATCACCTGAATCTCTATTAAATAAGCATTAAATTGATATAATAACTAATAATCCAACCAAACAGATAACGAAACATAAATATCCATTTATCAAATAGATAAATAGATTTATTGAAGCTGCTGTTTGAAATCATTCATGAAGTCTGGATCAAGTCAACTCTTTTTCCTCAATGAAATAAACAAACCATTTCTCATCTTTGATCAATGATTTCGAACCATCATACTTGAAAATCCAATAAAATGAATTGAATGACGTTCCTGTATGAATAAGCAACTCAACATCAACAGAAATTAAATGTTAATATTCATGTGGATTTTTCATTCATTGTTATTCTAATTATTATCATCGATATTCATGCATGATATGTGCAATCTCATTAATATGTATGCGTGGTGTATGTCAAGTCGACGGATTGAGAATGGGGCTTCGGTTGGCATGACGCGTGGCTTACAGCTCGAGTATCATAATACTTGTAAGCTCTCGGACATATTAAGCCGGGTCATATCATTCGTGGTCTGAACATTATAAGACGATTTCGGTTTGATCCGAACACTATGATCATCCCAAGGGGTCGATCACATTCATGAAATGCACATTTCTATGGATGTTTCGATATTTAATTTGTACACAGAGATAAGACGAGATGAAGTTAAATTTTCAGCAGGTTAATTGTGTGTTGATATTTCAAAGATTTTAATGTGAATTATTATGACAACTTATCTGACGAATATTCGTCTGAATTAAGAAAAGCTGAAGACTTTAAAATACCCCAACAATGATAACGTGCTAAAAATACAGACAGAGATCATTTTTCGCTTAACTAGAAGTCAAACTTAATCGTTATCTACTGAATTCTTGTTTCGCTGTTCCAGTTAGAGACAAAATAAATGTTGGTTTTGATTTCTTACTGTTTTCAAATTGATCTGTTTATGAAAGGCATCAATTGATAGACAGACCTCAATTCATACAGTTGAGCAAAGTTTATTCCTAATCTAAATCCACAGATTCTTTATGTGAAAATTAAGAGCTGAGAATGGGTCACGCGTCCATTGGTGGACTGATAAGCCGTGGGGTCATTTGCTACATGCGATTCGCACGTGCGAACTCATCTTCACAATTTGATTTACGATAACCTGCAGAGTTCATGTCGTTATTTTGTAAGAGTATCTTTCACGTTATATTAAATTCCAATTACATCCACAACCTGTTGCAGCAATAAATCGGTGACAAGGTTTCATATTAAAAAAATCAAGTGGAAGGTCATTGCAACTGATGAATTACGATCTGTTTCGTGAAATATCAGTCTCGACAGATATCACAAAATAACAATCTTGGCAAACGTCAAATCAATCTATTTCATCTTTCACTGTAAATGTATAGGAACAAATGATTGAACGAATGAAAATTTAGAGGAACAATTACAGAAAAATTACGCTGCACTTACAATGGTAAATTGTCATCGTTAGAGTTTCATTTAGTCACTAGACAAGAAATTGCAGTCTCTGCTACACAGATGAAATAAAAGTAACGGATCCCTCCACTGACACACACAACCATGAAAGCTGAGCAAACACGACTTGGGTAAACAAACGTTTTACTACCGCTCAATAACGTCATCTTTCCCGGGTTGTATGACGATGTATACAGATATATTAAATATGTATCTCAACACATAAATTCATGTTTGATATTTTACTTATTACTTAGTGTATAATCTTTGCAGCAACTCTATTGTGTAACCCTTCAGTATATTCTTCTAGATGAATTTATTCCACGTGATTGGTCGGAAATTTTGTTTTATATATCAACAAACTCATCTCCGCCACTTCCACGACAAACTGGAATGATTTACAGGTCGGTGACTCATTTTTATTATCGTTCATTAATAAGTGTTCCAATAATATTTGGAGTGAATGAACTCGATGACCGTGAAGTGGAATTGATTTGTAAATCAGGTTTTAGATTGTAGAATATTTTTAATTCATTCGTTCATAATTTTTTATGTTTCGGTGTTGATGTTGAATGCAATTTCGTTGTTCACTCTGTCCGTGATGGGAAGAGAGTGGATTATCATGACAATAGATCTGAATGGCATCGTACGATAAAGGTACCAGCTAGAAATTATACCTGAGTGAGAAATATTTACCTGAAAAATGGAAAATTGACTGTAGACATCACATTCCTTTGGTTGGTGTTTATAATCACGTCGAGGCATGGATATTCGAAAAGTCTGAGAGAGTTTTGTTCACCATTTGTTTACATTCAATCGATGTGTGTAATTGACTGATAAGAATAATTGAAATCTTCTTCTTGTAACTGATGAATTGAATGAATCACATACTCTCGATGTGATTTTATTTTACTTGTTGAATTGTTAGAATCATCACGAGATTTTACGTCGCAGCAATTTATAGAAGATAGAAATAAAAATACCTTTGTGGTATCATTGCAAAGAACAAAAAACAGCGATAAAAAACTGAATTATTAAATTATCCATTGATCTATATAAGTTCGCGTGTGTTCAATGACCATTTTTTCTTAAACAGCCTTGGAAAAATTTCCGAGCATAAATTTATTGCGCAATAGGTTAAGACCTCTGACCTTACATGTCATATTAGTACGCCTTGGCAAAAATATTTATCGCCTTTGTATCCATAAATAAATATAAATGGAATTAAAAAACGGAGTAAAAAAAACTTAACAAACGTTTGCACAGACCGATACAATTTATAAAAATAAACATCTCGATAACATGTGATATAAATAATAATTTGAGAATGGCACAGAGATTCAATTCGAATTTGTTCGTAGCTCAGATTGTATGGAATTGTCAACAGATATTTTGAAAATGATACGTAATACGTTTCTGTTTCTCATTGGGCCACTCGATCGCCTCATTTTAATTGACATCCATATCAGAAGAAACTCCAACGTAACTTACTATAGATAAAGGAATTCAGTTTATCTCCAACGTGAAATTATTTGACGGAGTGAAAAAAAAAAATTGTAGAATCTTTTGAAAATTCAGAAGAAAATTTTTACTCAATTTAATCCCAGTCAAATCAAATTCGATTCCTGTCAATTTTCCATAGAATAAAATTCCTTAGAATCTACTTCACCAAGTGAATAGAATCATCAACATCATCACTTAACAATCAAAAACAAAAATTCCATCGTGATAAATTTCTCAAATTGTTCTAATTATTTCATGTTTATGTTATCACCAAGTCATTTACGAAATTTCGAAATATTCCTCAAGATAATGAGAAAAATAATATATGTTCAGAGACGAGCCTCCAGTTCTGAGTCCAAAGGTTACTCCAACACAAATTCAAAACCGTCTGTATATAAATAAAAGTGGGGGAAAAAGATAGGAAATGGGCGAGGGATGTGTGAGAGAGGGAAATAAAAGAACAGTGGTGAGGCCACTGCCTCAGGCATTGATAATTTTACGTTCGTGCATGAATGTGTGTGTGCTTATCTGGCTTCCCTACACACTGGCATTCCGAATGTCCATTCGTACACACCCACAGTCCACAAGCACAAACCAATAGTGACATTCCGATTCCCTGCTCATTAATATTGAGCAGTCTGCTTCGTTTCTCTTCTTCTTCTTCTTCTTCTTCTTTCCACTCCCTATAAAAATTTTTTCGGGGTATTAAATTATGCTGGCTCTTTTCCCTTTTCATTTCTTTTTTCCTCTTCGAAGTAGATAGCAACACGATTGTTATATATATATATATACCAAGTTGCCAGTGTGTATAGATTTTAAACTGAAAAGATATCAGTTGACTTTGTCGTGGTCGACTCGAAGCACATCAGTTTGTAGTAATGTCACAAAGTGTGAAAATATTTTATTTTTTCATAGAATATTAGAGTAAATTCTTTCACTTTATTTTTAGTTCCTGTTGTGTCATTGAGTGATACTGAGTGATTTCGCATTTGTGTTCTGTGAAAAAACACAAATTGTTGAATATAAATATCGCAAAGTTGATTTTAGTTCAATGTCAAATTGAAAATAAAAAGAATTGAATGTCAACAGTGAATTTATTTAAAGTAAAATTCTTTCAATTGAAAGTGGTGTTTTCATATTAATAGAAATCAATGCATCAGATGTTTTCGAAAAATGATTGAGAATTTTGAAGAATATTTATTATAACCTCATAGAAAGAAAATTAAAATCTTAACAAATAGTGACATGATTGTATGAAGGTTGAATAAATGAAAAATTGAGTACAATAACGAATGGACAGAATATTTGAACTCATTCGCGTTATATTGTTTGTATATATGTATGAATACATATCTATTATTGTAGATGTGTTTATGCATTTAATATTAAATATTCTGCTCTATATTCAGTATCGTGAGATCCGCTGCGAACGATTGATCAACTCAGTCGCGAGTCGTTTCAATGAATTACCAATACGATAAACACGTTCACAAATTAAATTTATAATTTATAACCAAACAATATCGTAAATGAAAACGCGTATCTTCACAATATTAATATTACCTAAAAAAAATTTCAATCCTATTCGATAAACAACCTTTTTTTTGCCTTGTTTGAATAATTTTCAATTGTATAAAAATAATTATTAAACATTGACAACTGCAAAATTGAAACAATAAAAATGGGTAAGTTATTATGTTTACATGCCATGTGCTAATTTTCAGGTTATGTAATTGTCAGTAAAGGAAATAATTTGTCATTTATGGAAAACAATTTTTTTCTTTCATTTCAGCCGGTTATGTGAGATTTTTATTTGCAATTATGCTTTGCATTGCGAATATGATTATTTATGGATTGAAAGTGAATATTTCAACGACGATCATTGGTATGGTGAAGCCTAAGACATCCACAAGTATAAATGGTACATCGTATTCGATGCATGAGTGTCCACAGTTTGAGGATACCAGTTTAGCACAACCTGCTGATATTGTGGGCCCCTATGAATGGTCAACAACTGAACAAGGACTTGTCGTTAGTCTTTATTTTGCGGGTTACATGCTTGGAATGTTTCCAGCTGGTTATTTTGCTGATAGGTATAAAAACTCTGTTTGTACATGATGAGAATTATTTTATTTTTAATTCGATATATGAGAGTTTGATATGAACGGATATGATTGGAAAATGGAGAGCCATTCACTCATTTCTTATTTTTTTGCAGTTATTCAACGGAAAGGAAAACTTGAAGTCTATTTTCATTCAGTTAAAAAATAAAGTCTGTAACATGGATTCATCCAAATAATTTGAAGAGTTCATTGTTTTATAACTTGAATTGTTGATTTAATTGTAGAGTTGTTATCGAGGCAGGAGTAGATAAAGCGAGAAAAAGTCTGGAGAACTTGAAAATAATGAGATGATATCGATTAATTGTTAGTGATTTAAAATGAGTTGAGGAAGAAAAAAATGCTGAATTATGACTCGTTAGACTCTTATCAATTGTAAAAAAAAATTTCAACGTTCGTCATGGATGCTGAGTAATTTTTTCCCAGCATTTATTTTCAATTCAGATTTGATTTGCTCGCAAAGTCCAATTTTTTCTTGTGCTCTAGTTAGATTGCGTGAAAAAAAAGGAACTGATGATTGACAGGAAGAGAGAATAGCAGAGGAATCCTTCACTGCACTGAAAATGACTGAGAAAATTTATTTATATTTCAGATTCAATACAAAATGGGTTTTATTGACGTCCGTATTTGCCAATTCAATATTCGCAATGTTGGTTCCATTGGCAGCCGAAAAAATTGGTGTTCTGCTATTTTTGAGATTCATGACTGGATTAGTGAGCGCTGCAAATTTACCAGTTGTGAATGTACTCGTTGGAAAATGGGTTGTTTATGAAGAAAAGAGTACTTGGGTAGCAATAATTAATTCAGGCACGTCAATTGGTACAGTAATTTCAATCTTATCATCTGGCTTCATCATGAATAGTATAGGATGGGAAGCAGTATTTTACATTCATGGTATACTTCCTTTACTATGGTGTGTAATCTTCGCAATTTTCTTCGCTGATAATCCCGAAACCCAAAAATATATCAGCGAACCAGAACGTGAATTAATAGTCACGTCTTATGGTCATCGTCAACCAACCAAGAGTGGAATGGAAGTACCATGGAGAGAGATATTCACATCTAAACCATTTTGGGCATTGGTTGTTACCAATTGTTTTGGTAACTTCGTCTGGTATTTCTTGCTCACACAATTGCCACTGTATATGAACAAAATGTTGAGATTCAACATCAAATCGGTGAGCATTATCAAATTCCATTCTTGTATTCTCATACTAAACATCAACATCTAATCTATCGCTGACAGTATTTTAATTCTGTTGATATCTTATCATGTAGGTGTGTTTGATAATTCACGTTCACCTCTTTCTCTCTAGAATGTGATGCTGAGTTGTTCTCCTTATCTCATAAATGCAATCACGAATCCTTTATTGGGTAAAGTTCTTGATCTGGGTCGTAGACGAGGATATTGGTCACAAACAAATGGCAGGAAATTGGCAGTTGGTGTCAGTAAGTAAACTGACGATAAAAGGACAATTCGCAAGAAGGGTTGGTCATTTAATCTTGACGATTTCGTATTTTTTTTTCGCAGGTTGCATTCCACCGAGTATCATGTTACTCGTCATTGCATACATCGGATGTGAACGTATTGGAACAACAGTACTATTAATATTGAGTATTGTTGTTGGTGGTGCAATATTTGTTGGACATTTAACAAATCAAAATGACCTCGCGCCTAATTATGCTGGAATTTTAATGGGAATAACAAATACACCGGGAACAATATCAGCATTTTTGTTGCCAGCAGTTGTGGGCGCATTAACGGAAGATGGAGTGAGTAGTCTATTGATAATGAAATTCTTTTCATTATTTTTATCATCAGTCATTTGTCTTTCTCCATGTTGACATGGCAATAACTGATAAATAATTACAATAATGGAAATGTCAATGACAATGAAACGGTCAAGAAGTGAATCAATTTATGAATTATAAAATGAACAATCAAAGATTGTCATTATTTATCAACAATTGTCTCTGATGATCATGATCACAGTTCAATTCAAGCAGAATTAATTCCATAGTGAATAAAAGTTATTAATCGTCCATTGATTAATTATCATCACTGTCAATATTTTTTAGCATACATTCGAACGTTGGAGATACGTCATCTGGATCAATGTCGTAGCACAAATGTTCGCATTTATTGTGTTTCTCATATTCGGCTCTGCGAAAATTCAAAGCTGGAATTATCCAGGGGGTCAAGCGCCTACAGAGCATAATAATGGAACAACTAAAACGAAAGAGGCAGAAGATGGTGTAACATCACGAATGTTATAATGTGATACGAAAAGAGAACAATTAATGCTAATGAGAAAAAATTATTTCAATTCTATTTGAAATATGTTTCTTTCTCTATCACACTTTATTCCTTGCCTTTTTTACACATATACATGTTTATATGGTGTTGCCATACACCTGTCATTAAAATAAAATACTCTCGTTGTGGTTTTTTACAATATCAATTTTTCATTCTGGTTTTTCCTTCATATTTATTTCAGACTCGCGTCTCACATTTATATTTTTGAACGTGTATAATTTGTACATGTAAATGACACGCGAGTTCCTGCGGAAATGAATGAAAATATAACGATATGAAGTGTATAAACACTGCAATTAGCGAAAGACCACCCACACTATGCAGTGGCTAATTAGGCAACCACCTGGAGCGAAGAAAGAAGTGGAAAAAAAATTGTAAAAAAGAAGAAAAATGAACAAACGCAGAGGAAAAAAAATGTATATTCCGCCTATTCCAATTAGAAACGTCTGTCTGCTTGCGTTTCATATCGTCATATTAACGACTGGGCGGTCGCCTGCTGCTACCACTGTTATAACACCGTTTATAAAATCTTCTCAGCTTTTACAAATGCAACACAACTCGGAAATAATTATTTATAAGATACTTGAAGTATTGCGGGTGGTGATGTTCATTTCGTGGAATAATTTGTATATTTTAACAGTCTGCATTTAGTTACGTACGTAATTCTGGAGAAATTTGAGTATGCGTAATCAATTTATCACATTTTCATAATAACGTTCCGTTGTTCACAAATTTTAATTTAATATGCGACACATACTACTCTGTAATGTGATACTTCTCAAGGTCTTATTATACTTGAAATTTTTCTTCCCTCTAACTTTTTAACCCCGCTCTTAAAATGAAATGAATACATTACAAGTACTCTTATTATCACTGAAGTTATTATCGTTCATCTCTCTGCAGAGCTTGCAATTTGATAGCAAAATGACTGAATAATTTTTTAAACAGGTGATTGATGAAATTTGCAATGCCGTCTTGCTGTTTATTCATGTATTGACAAGAGCGACAGCAAGACAAACAAAGTCAGAGCAACCTGCAGTCGTGCGCCAGTAGCATTCGACGATGATCCATAAAAACATTACGTTTATACCGTGGGAAAACACCTGCCGGAGCGTGCGCCTCGTTTCATGGCTGGCGCTTCCAAGACGCTTTTTTTTCCACTTCTGTCTTTCATTCCATCTTCTTTATTTTCATTCTTTTCATTTGTCATCCACACGGGATGTTTCATCAGGAACAAGTAGAAAGTAAAAGTCACAATGACGAGGAGAGATGAGTTATCGCAGTCAATGCAGGAGAAAAATAAATAGTGGGAAATTGGGATGAAGAAACTGCATTCAATTATTGGGCAATATTTTATCAGCACAGAATAAGGGAAAATATATGGATGAATTTGGTATTTGATAACAATTTGTGCAACGATTCTTGTAGCATATTAATCCTCTCAATGTATGAATGTCCAATTCGAATGCACAAAGATTAAAATCATTGACGATAGTCATGAAAAGGAGAATGAAACAGCGCTGGAAGAGACGAAGAAAAAGTCTAGGAAAAGAGGGTGAAGGCAAAAGGTAGCAAGCTCCAGACCGCATCGTTATTACAAACGATAAATCGCCACATTTAATAAGAGCAAGGTATACGAGAAGGGCTCTTACTGTCGTGACTCGCAACGGCTGGAAGCCCATTTCCACTGATGGTGTATACGATCGGCGACCGTCCAATCCTGATCTGAATATTTCCAGAAGTTGGAGAGCACCGATATGCGCAGGAAAAAAAAATAGCAGCATAGTTAATGACTGAGTTACAAAAATCGTAAAGATTGCAAGACCTCAGCTCTTTCATATAATAAATTCCACAACAATTGCTGAAAATCACCAATCCGTAGAGTTTTATTCTCAATTCTGTCAATAAACAAATGTCAGGAGAAAACAAACGATGTCATTAATTTGGAGAATAATAATCCCTTGTCAGTGTTCAATGTCGTGTTTGCACCCCCGTATTCCGCATTGTCTGACCTTTACACACCAACACCACTGTACACCATGAGAAAAGCCAATATTGCGCATGCATAATTTAACGAGCTCAAACAAATAACAAAGTTTACGCATGGCGATGAGCATACGCAACACGCACGCGAGGATGATTTCGAAATGTCGACATTTGCTAGTGACATATTTTCATTCATATGAAAATGTGCACCGCGTGTTTGTGTTACTAAAAATGTTTATATTAAAGTAATTCAATTAATTTTGCAATATATTCCGACGTTGATATTAAAATTCAGTTTGAATAAGTGCAAAATTTTTGCGAACAAACAAAATATTGTGCCAACAATAAAAAAATATATTTTTCACATAAAATAGTTAGACATTGAGAAAAAGATAAATTTTTCAAATACTAAAACGGTTACTGAGTGTTTCAATCGTTGTTAACTAACTCTTGAAAGAGAAAACCACTCACGTGAATTTCATTAATTTTTTTCCATCTGTGAAATAATGAAAACCATAATGAAATGCATTCATTTATCAACATATACATTCATAATTTTAATGCATCATTTAGTATGTAATCGCATCACGTATATAATTGCAAGTGCTTAAAAGCCGTTGCCTCATCCAAATATAATTGACGTTACGTGGAAATAATTGAGCAAAAGATAATGCATGAATTCAAGCTCGCTATATATAACTTTAAAGTTTATATGGGTTTACATATGTACAATCACATGTATGAATTCATATATATGAACATTAGCATCAGGAAAATCACTGTATTTTCTCCCTCACTTACCCACACACTTGACAATTAAAACATTACGGAAGCGAATATGACACGAAGGCGAAATTGCCCAGCATTTATTTCAAGTTGCCCCAGGCCAACCAAGTTAGCCGACAGTGGGCACTTCAATTCACATAGGAGCTACGGATGTTCACAGTGTCTGTGGCTCTGTGCATGTAGAAACACTACAGGATTTCATTACTATAGAAATTCGTCGACTATGGCGCCATTTGACGAATTGTTATTCATCCTAACCTCATTTGGGATGCTTTTCATAGAAAATTATGTACAGACATCAATCTAAATGTTTATTTACTTGAATGTTTGTGCCATTAAATTTTTATTTGATTAGAAATCCAATTGTCTCATCACAAAAGTTATCGAATGCATCGAATTATCGTATCACGTAATAAATAGTTCAGGAATGAACAAGCGTCGATACATACCAAATGTTTAAAATTAAATTACGTCCAAATTGGTACTCTAATCCCTTCACGTCTGTCTGCCGCGATAAAGGGTTGCGTCAACGTGTCATCCCCCTCACTACTTTTCCCTCATTCTCTTTATTTTTATCTATATATGACCCCGACAATCTTCAATGGTGATTTGTCAAAAACATTCCAGAGTAAAATTTATGCTGGTTTTCCAGGCGTGCAAGCAGCTGGCCAACTCTATGTATGTATATATGCATGCCTTCCACTCGCATGCTCTTCTCATATGACATCTACATATATATTCAAGTATATAAATATATGTATGTGTAGATATATTTTAGAGGATGACGCATGCCAGCAGAAAGGAATGCTCACTAGAGACATGAAAGAGCCAAAGGTATACATACAATAATAGACAGCGTTGAAAATTTTGTACATCCATGTACTTTACGAGCTTTTTTTCTCTGTTCACTTACTGAAAACACGAGTCGCCAATTTTTCATTCCATTATATAGCGGAATTATTTTATGAATTTACCATTTTTGTACAAGTGAATTGACTTTCAGTCAAAATTGCGTCTGACTTCTTATCAAACTCAATCCACGGAATCATCATTGAAGTGATGAAATTCGTTCTTAGGACATTAATTTCAAATTTGACTACAATCGTCCAAAAATAAATTCCAAAGTAGTTCAACAATCACAACTTTCCACAACATTAATGTTTCATCTGTATTTTTATCCATCTACTGTACGCCACTCGTTCTTAATTCTTTCCTTTTTCTCGAATTTCTTTTTCTATTTGTCGATTACTGTTATTTTACTCACTGAAATCCAGTGATTACCGTTAACGACACATAGACACTTGAATCGGCGTTTCCCTCCAACGATATCAAATGGAAAGGGAAAGGGTGATAGCTACAGTTGGCTCAGTCGATACTTGTCTATATACACATCGCCCCTAACAGTAGCCTGTTTACCTAATGGCCCAGCTCGTCCATTTTTATGGGGCAATTATGCAAACTGAAGAGCAGTTGTAAGCAAAGGGATGGGATAAATATAAGTGCGTGTGAGAGAGTAAGAAAAATGAATAGAGACGCTTGGAAATCGCAATCTGAATGGGATAGACGCAGTCTCAGACAACGTGGATTATATGAAAACACGATGAACAGTTTCGTCGAGTGAATGGGATATGAATTAATAAGAGAAAATTTAGATGTATATAAAAAATATTCTCGAACAACTCCTTCACAGTATCACGTTATAGATCAGGCAAACAACTGTATCATTCTTTCCTGCACATATTCGTACATTATGTGTGCATACCAAATATATGCACATCTGCAGTTCTAAAGCAATGCTGCTTTTATAACGCCAGACATAAACAGATATCTGTAGACATGGATATATCTATATAATGAGCTAAATATGCTTTCATGGTTTAATATCAAGGCAATGTGGTGACCATGTTCTATCTTCCTCTTGTGCATATGTGTTCACTATCCGTAGCTCGCTCAATTGCTAATTGCTCATTAGCTTTGGGATCACAGACATTCTCCGGTACGCATAACTGACATTTACTTCGTACCATCCAAACACCTTGTGGATTAGATGTAACCCAAGTTGATCCTATCAATTTTGATCGTATACGAAATCTATTTTTTGGGGACTAGGAAAATTGATGAAATAATTCGACTAAAATTCTCTGATGCTTGAGTCACTATCAATACGTTTTGTCATTCATACCAAATGAATGATTTCACAAAATATCTATAGTCGATATGTCAACTCTCAGGACAAAAGAATGAAGTTCCGTTAGCTTGATCGAATCATTCACTGATGAATCTACCATTGGGTCGTTCATGTTGTGTCTAAAAATATTTTATCAGTGCTGATGACATTTTTATCAACAGCCCACAAATTATGAAGATTAACGGTGGAATCATTTGTAGTGTCACACGTTTCACTTGCGTGATCTTTCATTGTAAGAATGAAACGTTTTTCCAATAACAAATTAGACATAGCTCCTATCTATATGATGGGAACAATAGTCGTCATTCCAAAGGAGATTAATGGAAGAATTTCCCATTCTACGGCCTTTATCTACTTTCCATAGTTGTGTACTGATATGGAACATCATGATGAGCCAGTTATTTTCCAAGTTTCAGAGTTTTCCTGAAAATTATAGAGAACGTTTTGTCTGGTCACACCACGAAATAAGAAATTCCTATGAAAATAATTATGTTCATTGATCGAATTTGTTTATACCTCAATGTGTTAAGTTTCTTGATGTGCAATCCTATCCAAGCTAGCGATCCTGATGGAGAATTTACTCTCGACCAGGTAAAGTATAATAAAATTGTGTACGAGACAGAAGTTCACCGAATGTTTCAAAGCCAGTTATTGTCTTGTGCGTGATCGTATTATAATCTTCTGTGTGGTGAATTATTTTTATAATCCGATGACTCATTAACAATGATCCCAAGTGTCGACAAATTATTCTGATAATTTTTGCAGTATGAGGGACAATGGTACGACATTGGTAGGATATCAACTTGTGAGGACATTGACGTAAAGTCATGCACCTTATATGATGTAGATAGATACGGTACAAGTAAACAAAGCTTCTTCCAGTCACCTGTCCCAATTGTGAGCATGGCCAATTGCGAGTATGGTTTCCCGGTTTATGACTATTTCAACTATGGGATATTAATAAATTCACGAATCATTGTTCGAGGAGATGAGTTGAAACGTGAGTAGATTGAAATGAATCGAATTCATCAGTACAATATGATAGTGTGTGAGTGCTATCTTTACTTCTTCCACCAATCTCGTGTTCTCAGCTCCTATAAAAGCAACCATCAAAAGTTACAACAACGGCAAAGAAATCATCTTGGCTGATACAAAAACTCAATCATGTTCAACACCATCGTACAGACTGTGGTCTAAAAATCGTGAGGTCTCATCAAAAACTAAAACTACGTTTGAAAAACTTGCCAGAAACGGGACTGCAAAATACTATGCATGGGAGCTTTGTCCGAAGTTACGGAATGAGAAAGACAAGGAATTCACACTTGAACAGGTGAAATAGCATTGAATAATAATCTGCGAAAACTTGACTTTATCCTCTTGTTCGATACTTTGAATCATACCAAGATATGGTTGACCCAACTTTTTATTGCAG
The DNA here is from genome assembly GCA_018881525.1 of Meteorus sp. PSUC_FEM 10030008. Taxonomy (NCBI): domain Eukaryota; kingdom Metazoa; phylum Arthropoda; class Insecta; order Hymenoptera; family Braconidae; genus Meteorus; species Meteorus sp. PSUC_FEM 10030008. The sequence goes on along the minus strand of JABMBR010011860.1, from coordinate 19,956 downwards.
TTTGAAGGAGTATGGTATGATATAGCTAGTATTTATTATGGGGATTTGGATATGGACAGATGCACCACAAATGAAATTAGAGGAGACCATCAGCAGCAAACTTTTAATTATAATTGTCACGCAATTAGGAATAGGTATTCAGTCCACATGATACAGAGAGGGAACATTAGAAAGTCAGTGATAAATTTTTTGCCACCAGATAAAAACGACAAAGACACAAGTGAGTATAGAGCATGAAAATATCTCTCAGTTTCTTAGTGTCTTCACTTCTATCAATGATTGTGATCTTCCTATCAAGGTCCATTCATTATCTGACCAGTGCAGCCTTGAAGTATTCCATTCCTTCTTTCCTCTTTCCAGATACAGTTTCTATCACCCCTGTCAGTTGCAATAATGGTACCGATTTGGTTGTTCGAGTAGATAAAATACCAAACTATGGAATTCTTTCACGCAATCTGGAAATCTCAAACGAATTGATGGCTGATTTCGCGAGATTCTCGGAGCATTTTGAAGACGCTCATTTCACAGTTTACCCGCAAAATAACTGCCCAAACAGAAAAAATTGAATGTTCTGGATTTCTCAAAGGTTTAATTCCAGCCCTGATAGATTTCACCCTGTGAATGATGCACCATCCAAGATCATGTGAACACCTGGTGATATCATGAGTGATTATTGTTCTACTAACGAAAGAATCATTGAAAAAAGTCAGGTTTTCTGTCTGTTCAAATATGTAAAATAAAGGGAAATAGAAATGACAATAACTACGAGTAAAAAACATGACTCACTGAAGACAACTAGAGATAATTTTATATTCGTACAAGGTCTCATTTTATGTGCTCATAAAAAAATATGGCAACCAAGCACCGCTCACACCAATTTTATAGATTCATTATCATTCTACACGACAAAAGTGTAGATTTTTATCAACTTTTACGTAAAACCAAAAACGATAATTTTGATTTGCACCTCACTATCACGACTGTATTAACAGCTCACATTTCTGCCCTCCCCAATAATTGCTCGATACTTCTTCAAGAACCGACGGGATCTGACAGATTACCCAGAGTCTATTTCCTCATTCATCAGTATCATTTCTATCTTGGAAACTATCATGGCTGTTGGGAAACATTCCTTATTCACCGTCCTGGTGTGGCTTTTGATATCAGATAAAATTGGAGCATCAGATGTTGGTGATCAATCTCAAATGAAACAGGTAAGAATTGGACGAGATCAAAATTTCCGAGGAACGGATATTGCTCTTTATATCTCAGAACACCAAATTACTTTACCATAAGGGTGATGCACGTATGAAAAATTTATTTCTCGTGACATCATCTTATTGAATATGAGCAAACTTTTGTCTCTTTGCACACCAAGTGATGAGAAATTTTTCGTTTTCTATGATTGATATCAAACCTTCAACTGACTCTTGGATGGTCGCCATATGCGAGTTCAGTATTTTGGGAGATGGTATGAAATAGGAAGAATATCATCCTGTATAAAATTCGATCCCAGTGTATGCCACTTCTATCAGATATCCGAAGCTGATAAAATTAATCAGAAATTTTACATAGGATACTTCCCAATTAAAAACATAACCAGTTGCGAGTATGGAATTCCAATTTATACCTACTTCGTGTCTGGAACATTGAATGATTCTCGTATCATTGTGGGAAAAGTTGGGCGCGATTGTAAGTAAATTATACAGAGTTAGATTGAGCAAAAAAATCTCCATGCATCGAGAAACGCAGAGCGAAATTTGTATCCTGCCTTTTTTTCAATTTTATTTCTAGATTACGTGAATGGAACCATCAAGAATTATGCAAACAACAATGAAATTATCGTTTCTGAATCACAGAGCGAACTCTGTGCAACTCCGTCCTACAGATTATTGTCTCGAGATCGCAGAGTTTCAGCTGAAACACAAGCCGAATTCGAAAAACTTGCTGAAGACCAACCGCTGATATATTTTGACTGGGATTATTGTCCAAGCTTGCGTAGTGAAACTGACAATAATTTTACAGTGAAGCAGGTCAAGTAACAAGAGACGAGATCAATTCATGAGATATTTTTGTTGTAGTACAAAAACACTGTTCGCTCTGTATTGAAACAAGAATCAATTGAAGACATCTTGTGTTACAGCTTGAAGGTTTATGGTATGAAATAGCTAAAATATACTCTGGAAATGAGGATAATGATACATGTACTACATACAATATTGTGGTAGACCACGAGCATCAAACATTTAATTACACAGTACACACAATCACTCATGGGAATCAATCTGAATTCACGTTAGGTGGGAGTATCAAGAATTCAGTACTGCATTTTGAACCAGCAGTTGCTAACGGTGGTAAGTGAACAATACAAAAGTCTACACTGGTCTCACTTATGATGCCCAATCACATTGATAGAAACAACAATGACAAACTCATTATCAAGACAACTCGAAATATAACGAAATAACTCATTTTCTTCTCCAGAATCTTTTTCCGCCCACGTTGTTGGTTGTAACAATTACTCAGAGTTGATCATTCGTATGGATTACATGCCGCATTATGCAATTTTATCTCGTAATCCCAAAGTTCCAGTGAATTTCTTACAAAAAGTCGAAGTTCTCTCATTGAATTACAAGGATTCGCGATTCACGGTTTGTCCGCAAGATAGCTGTCCAAATAGGGACAATTGAATCAGCAGCGTAGCCATTATCCAGATCGTCTACAAATATTATTGTTTCCATGAAAAGCATATTCTGCTTCATAATCTTTAGCACCTTGATGGACATCAAGAAGTTCAATGTTATTTGCAATTCTTGCTGAACCAATACTTCTCTTTGCACCGTATTATCAATTCATATTCTAAGCCTGTTGAATTCAATGTGAATTTTATTCAAAAAAACAATTAATTCAATGATATAATTCTAATAGACCTTTCATTGATTCTACCTTCATTGATCGTGAATTTTCTACCTTAATATACGTAGAAAAACAGTTCTCACATGACATTTATCCATAGAATTGATGGCAACGAGAGAAATGGATTATTGGTTGAACTCCTCCCACGTAGAATAATAAAACTTTAATTATTCTTACAAAGATTTAAGATTAGATTTAAAGTTGTAATGATAATCATTGATCAAATTCATCTGATTGAGCACAAAAGAATGTTCAGGTGATAAAGAAATTCACAGAAAAGAGATGTGAATTCGAGAAAGTTTGGTTGGATAGCGCAGTTGCAAATCGTAATAAGTTGGCCGAACTGAATACAGCAAAAAGGAGAGACTAAAAGCGATGGGGACAGGGCTAGAGAGATATACCGCGATGGAAGACTTTGGATGCTGCGGGCTGTGGTGGCGATAGCGTGCGATAGTCCCAAGGCAATGTAGCGAAGGATGTTGAGATAAATGCGGAAAGCCTGGAGCCAGTTTAAGGACACGTCTGAATACGAAATACACACACAGAAGTTGATGCTCAAATATGGTATGCACAGTTATCCGCGAAAATATTTTGGAGTCGGCTACCCAATGTTGAACCAAACTCTGACGAGGAATTAATGCTGAAACTGTTGCTGGTTGTGATGATGGTTGTTTCTTTAGGAAATTGATGAAATATGTGAACAACAGAACTGAAATGTTTAAAAATAATTTGTTGAAGTCATTTTCCAACAGTTCTGTTTATAATGTGATGGATGGGAGATTATATTGAAGTTTTAGGTGAGTTAGCAATCTCTGTTTGGAAACAGACTGATGATTGAGGAAAAGGGGGACAAGAGCAGGCCGGTGGAGGACTACATATTGGTCCGTCCTCTCCCCCTCCTTCTCCTCTTCCACCTTCACCTTTTTCCACTAACATTTTATTCTACTTTTTATCATGGCCTTTACAATTGATGCTCCAGTCGTCCAGGTCTTTCAGCATCATCCTTCCTCGGTTGTCCTTCCTATAGAAAAAACAATTCCTTTGTTCCCTCCAGCGAACAGTCGACATTCCTCCGGAAACGACACAGTGCGCACCCTTCCGACCATGTTTCCACACTCACTGACTTCATTTTTCGATGTATACCATATAAGCTTGTTCTTTTGTTTTTCGTTCCATTTATTAACCGAACTTTTGTCTCACTAAGCTGACTTCTTTGATTTCAGGACATGACTTTTTCAGTATTCTGTTCTAATATCAAACTTATTTTCCTTTCATCCCAATGCTGTAATAAAATAGTTATTGGAAAATTTTTCTCTAGATGAACTTTAATCATTCGTGCAAGAAGAATTCATTAAAAAAAATCAACTCGAGAAATTTGTCAACCCTCCATTGTAAAACTTATTATGAATGCCATTGACACACAATTTTTTCATTTGAAAAATATTCTTGGTGTTAAAAATTGCCATGAAAATAAATCTACTTTTATTAAGTGAATGCGGAAATTCATGGTTGAAATATTACAAAGCAAGTTGTCTTGAGAATATCACACAAAATTCAACGATATTGAATATAGCACTGTGTGTGATTCCATCTGGTACACCGTCTGCAGAATAAGCTGTTCCCTCTCCACGTATTCCATTCGCATTTATTGAACTGTTCGCACCCCATTTCCGACCTCTTTACTATTGAGCACCTGGGTAAAAGAGGATGTATAAATATATATATGTATCTCTAGGCGAGCAGTACAGTGAGAAATTCAACAGATTTTACATGGTAGACATTTGAAATGATCATCATTTTTTTCGAATCTCTGCGAGTAAATACATTTGCAATTCTGCAATTTTTTGAATTATGATTTAATAAGAATATCCGAATATTGCAAGTATGCAATTGAATTGGCAAAAATTTTTACACTCACCGGGATGTCATCGGAGTACTACATAGATGTACCACCGATTCCCTTCATATCGTCTAAATATATGAAAAGGTGAATGTACCCAAGTAATAACTTCGAAGAAAACATATATTTATAGTTATAAATAATATACGTAAAACGCGATCTCCCGTTTGCACAGTAATGGCTCCTTATGATTTAGCGAGAGTGTTTTCTTACTTTTATACGAAAGTAGCGGCCACGTAATCGTTTGTCAAGTTAAGGTATATGGAGGTTAGTATACACCCGCAACGAAATATTAGTTAGTTGCCCAGCCCGAAGCGCCGTGAAAACGCCTTGACACCTTGGCTATGGTAGATATATATTTTGCTATTGCCACCCCCTTTTGCCAGGAGAAGGACGGCAGTTTGCTTTATAAGAGACCAGGCCCCTCCGTCACGATATTTCACCATCATTGCTATTAAAGTCCATTCCATGGATGAAGAGTAACGACGCGTCCTTCGCATGAACGCACGAAGATTCCGCTGTAGCCCAATGAGAGCCGAGTCCTTCATTGTGAATCTCATAACCCTAGGGCGACCTTTTTTTGATATGATGAAAAAAATAATATTCTCATCCTTGAAGTGTGCGTTCACTTTCTGGACAGCGCTCACGCCTTTTCATTGCTTTTTGGGTTCGCCTTTGGGAGACTGATGAGACGTGTAAGTCAGTAGGGTGTGTTTCATGAATCATTTGTTGAAACTTGCGAGTGTGACGAGTGTTTGTGAGCGATTTGTGTTTGTTATCAAATACTGTGGAAAAAAATAATAAATGTTCGAAAATGTGTGATGACTGACATTATAATTATGATTTTAGTTGTATGACAATTAAAACAAATTCAATCGAATTAACAATTGGGTCGCAAGTTAATTGTATTTATCTCAATTGTTCTCCCAGTTTGATAATTGCGCCCTGCTTCTGTTGCAAATTATCGTGAAACTATTAATTTTTTGGTATAAATAATGAAAAGATGTCACTGGAAGTATCACAAATCGTTTTGAAATTTATCCTGCTTCACTTGAGATGTCAGCTAATAAAATTTTTGTGCTCCTGTCTGTCGCGACTATCGCCGTATGTGGACACGTTCAACAAATCTCCGCTAATGAATTCACTATTGATGAGGTAAACGAAATATTGCGCTTGAATTGAAGGAAAAAAAAAATATTTGGTGGCCCATACAACGAAATTATAATTTTTTTCTTTCATATTTTATGAATAAACAATTTTTTCAACATTGTTGTTAACACTTCCACACAGTTTACCGGTGCATGGTATGAGCTGGGCTTAATTTATGCTGCTTACGATCCAAAGGTGCCCCTCACTTGTAATTGGTTCAATATAATAAAGCAACATGATGATGATCAGAGTTTCAAAGAAGATTACAGGTTCATAGGTAATGGTCGTCAAATGAAACTCGAAGGAAAGGGAAAGATAATAAATTCTGACATACAAGTTTCCTTCCCGGATTACGATGAGAGTAAGCAACACTCATGAAATGACATAAATTAGAAAATAAGATGAATATCATTCTGAAATTCACTCAATCCCATGATTTTGTTCATCCTCAATAGATTATACATACATCATTACAAAGTATAATAACGGCCGAGAGATAATTTTTCGTAGTGCGGACGAAAGTATCTATGGAGTGATATCACGAAGTCAGCACCTATCAGTTCAAGTGAAAGCAGAATTTGATGAAATTGGAGTGAGGAAGGGAATAAGACCGGTGTATTACAATCAAGAAGACTGTCCAAAGAATTGAAGTCCTGCAACTGTTACATCATTGTCATCATGACTACACTTTCAAAATGAGTCCGCTTGTTTTTGATCTGGATTATAAGAATCAGCCAATTTGAACTAATAATCTGAAAATAGATTTCAAGGCGCTTCAAATTGTTTTTCTTGTTCGTTGATTGCTGGGTATAAAGAGATTGATGGAAGTAAATAAAACGATGATTGATCTATTGTTCTCTGTTGATTATTTTCAGTTTGTTCAATCATGAGAAAGTAATTATCGTCAGTATATAAGATACGATCGAATGCCAACGATGGCATCAGAACGTTTCCCAAATTCACAAGAACTGTTTCGGAAAATTCGTTCGTTCTTACAATCAATATGTCAGTTATCAAAATTTCTGTGGTCGTCATTCTTGCGTGTTTCCTCCTGTCTGGACACGCCCAACGCATCTCTGCTGATACATTGACTCTCGATGAGGTAAATGAATAAAAATTGAATAAACAATTGCGACATATTGATGAAATCAATCCGAAAATGCTGTTGATGTTTGTTCATAGTTCGTTGGTGTCTGGTACGACATTGCCGGTGCTTCTGCTTTACTGGATCCTAAGGAAGTCTTCACATGCATTTCGTTCAACGTATCAAAGCTGGACGATGGTGATCAGCACTTTAAAAGCGTTTATACCTATAAACGGAATGGAATATGGGAAATATCAGGAGGAAATGGGACAATTACCGGCTCTAAATTTTCTTTTTCATTCTCAAATCACCAAGGTAACTAATATAAAATCAAGTGAATGTGTATTAATTGTCGACATACATTGGAATACGTTGCTGGAATATTCTTTCATTGATTTTCACTGCTTTATTTTCTGTCTTTCATTACAGATAATAAATATACTTACTCTTTCCAAAAGTTCAATAATGCAAAAGATTTGGTTTCAACTACTGAAGGAAACAACTATGGTTTATCATCACGTTCATTTACATATTCTGCCGAAGCGAAAGCAGCATTTGAAAAATTAGCGGCGGACGCAGGAGTAACTCCTGTATATTTTGACCACAGCAACTGTGCATAGAATTCCCCGATATTTTTTAGAGAAATTAAGTACATTTACAGATATGAGAACTCACGAGTGGTGTTCCTGTAATCACATTACGACGTCGTTGATGTAATGACAATTAACTAAGTGCTGAAGTCATGAAAATAACAACATACAAAGAAAAATATATCAGATATAATTGTGCTGTATTCTCTAATCATATCTACTCTTATGATTCCAATAAAAGTCGTCTTTATTGTCATTAACAAACGACGATGTTACTTGAATTCTAGAATGAAGCAATTTTTGAAACTTATCCGAAAAAGATCGTGATGCACTGGGTGAAAGATAAAAAAATTTCGAGAACACTTGAAGCAAATCGCGGTGGTCAGTGAAGTGTTCGAATGCTATGACATCAAACAAAACTAGAAAGAACCGAGAAAGCATCACAAAAGAATGAGAAACGGAAGGAAACGTTTTGGTGTCTCGTCTCACAGCAGTCGAGGGAATGCAGTGCAGTGAGTTGAACCTCCGTGCGACCGACATTGATTGCTCCCTTCAGGGAAGCGAGTCCCTTGACCACGTCCGTTTTATGTTGGTTAAGACATCGGAGTGACAATCTCACAAGGCACAGGATTTCCAGGTCACTTCGTACCACTAAACTGTAATTACTTCATAACAGATATTGAAATTCCATCAGAACTGGTGGCCCTTCCATGAAGAAAATATTTTCTAAATTACCTCAAGCGTTCGTACCTCAACAAACTATTTCAAGATAGTCTGCATGATACATAAAAGCACCTAAATTATTTAATACATAAGCAAATACAAAGATTATTCAACTGATGGGAAGAATTTACGTTCAATATAAAATGGAACATAAAAAACGTCGTAAAACTGGCAAATAGTTTGAGGTGACAGCCTGCCATCCCAACTGATAAATAATGTGCGGTAAGATGCGTAGGTGAAAACGACGTCCTCAATGACGATTGAGACGATGAAAATATAAGAATGAAGAAGAAAGAGAAAGGGAATAAATAAAAGACAGTAAATAAGTATATAAATAAAAATAAACGAAGAATTTCAGAAAGAAATACATGAAGAATATGGCGGAGGTTGGAGTGGTATATAAAATACGCGACACATAAGAGAAAACGGTTGTATTTCATCTTCGGAGTGGGTGAACAGAAAATACTCTTGGGAAAAGCGGCATAAGACGAAGGGAGAAGACGAGATAGCTCACGAATCTTCAGAATCAAGTAGGCACGTCTTGAACTAGACACGGATTTCTCGTATTTCCACAAAAGTCAGATCGTCCTTATGAAAAAGTAAAGAACAATTGGAGGATTTCTATTCCTTGTCATCGCACTTTATCACTTCGACACTCTCAAATTAATCTAGACACGTTCATCCACTTCCGTAAAAACTCGTCAATGTCTCCCAATTAATCATCACATTCACAAGATCATTCCAATCATCTTGAAGATTCCCAATTTTTATTGTAACGTATTCTGTTCGTCACGTTACAAAACGGAAATAAAAGGAGATTTATATATCTATTAGTGAGAGGAATTAGAATGATCAATTGAAAATCGTCGACACTGCAGAGAAACGATTTTCACATTGGTGTCTCGAATCCCTTTAGGAAGCTGTAAAGATCGGATTCCCTCTAATTAAAATTTATTGAGTGCCAACCCACTTCTTGCACATCGTTGATCTTGGCTATCAATTACTTTTAACTTGGTGCTCGTTGCTACTGCTACTTCCACTGCAACTTGAGAGTGAAAGAAAAAAAAACATCAAAACCATATACCCATAAAATTTTTCTTTCTTTTAATTTTGTTTGGAACTGAATGGAGAGAAAAACGCGATGTGCAAGGGATAAAAATTGCAATAAATATCTGTAGTGGGCGATTTTATATAAAATTTTACAAAAGCACTGTTGAGACGATTTCAATAACTGATCGTTGATATCGTCGAGTATAAAATCGAGAGGCATATCACTTTGAACGGTTATTCAGGATGAATTACTATCTAGCTTTTGTCGAAAGCTTTTCACGATTCCAACTTTGTGAAGAGTCGGTGGAGATCGAAACCATTATCCTAATTGGTCAACAAACAGCCCTCAATATCCATCAGTCGTTCGATTTCAGAGAGACTCGTCTCGATTACTGTCATTTATTTATGTATTTATACACACTAAAATGGAGATCTTTTCTAACAGAAGACAGAAATGCTTTTGAAACAATGACAAATGAATGTCTGAATATATAAACGTGATAATCGATTGGTATTCCTCCCTTGTATTTTTTCATACACTTGGGAATCATCGAGAATTCCAATAATTTTGGGTTTAATGAATGATAAAGAATAGAATGATAAAAAAAATAGGATAGAATTATGCAGCATTGCATGTTTTCATAACAACAATTCACTTTTATCCATGCACATTGCGAGGAAGTCAGTGTGTTACTCTGTACACCACAAAGATTTCATTTTTCGTAGCCATTTTTCCGTGTTTTTATTTCAGCGAATGTCTCCTTTATTTTCTACTCGTATTTTTTTCTTCAACCAGCTTGTACAAGTTGAAATTGTACACTGCACGATACGAGATACGTAAAATATATATATACATATAAAATCTACCGTATTCATCTTCCACAGTCCATTCCACCTTCTCCACCTCATCCACCGCAGTGGAAACTCGGTCGAACAGACCCAGCACTACATTTACTACTCCTTCAGTTTGTAATTAGAATTTTTTTTCAACCTCGTTCACTTTTTCTATCACACGCGGTGCACACCAGTCGCAGTTTTTTTTGTTCCCTTCCCTTTTTTTTTATAATCAGAGATGTCCCAAAGGAGTAAAGAGTTAAGCGGGTTTACCGAGCACAAGCTTAAATGACCTCAACCTAAACGCGATAATTTCGACGATTATAATGTTTCTTTTGTCTGTGATTTTTCTCTTGAATAAAAATACAAACTTCGTTAGTTTAATTCCAAGCATCTAGATAACGGGAGAAGTCAATTGATATTGAATAAATTAATTGATAATTATTGTACTCATTGTCTCATTATTTGGTGAATATAAAAATCCGAATGATCTCACTCATCTTCATTATGATTCTGTGGATAATGAGTGTATGCCAAACGAAGGAGGAAAAGCCTTTTTGTAAACACCCACCACACACCATCCGTGGTGTCGTTTGCAAATCCAACTACCCACATCGTCATATATATTTTCACAGCAGTGTGCATTTATGAATAAAACCATTCCACCATACTTCGTTGTACGAACACATATTAATATATGTGAGCAACCACAAGCTATTTGTACGAACAGAATGTGCGTTCCACCAAGGGGATTCATACATTAAACTTGGCATATGTTGAACAATTCTACAAATAATAAAAACATACCCAGTGTGTCATTTGTAATTTAATTCGGAGTGAAGAACAGATAGATCGTTGATTAAAGCTGTCGAGATTAACAAATTATTAATGTTATCGTGATATTATTCCAATATTTGAGTGAATAGAATTATTCAAGATGATTGTAGATGAGATGGTTAATAATAAGCCAACTTTGTTATTCATTAGGGGAATGAAGGAGTATATAATCGCTCTTGATGAACAATAGCACGAAAGACAAATGTTCCAAAGTGTTTGTATAGCTTGTACACACAATAATCTTCTGGAATCGAAAGAGAATTATCAAATATTGTGTTTACCATGTTACATAATGGAAAGTGTAGCAAAATTGAATCAGAGATAAATTAACTTGAATGTAGCTCATAAATCGACCTTTCAAGATGATGTTCACAACTTTAAACTAATTATTGCACGAATATAAATTCAGGACCTGCCAATAATTCACATGATAACAAATGGCCAAATTTATTATCAGGATTGGTATGGAATGAGGCCAAAAAATTGTTAATTGTGAATAAATCTCGAGAGTAATTTTATTCTCAAGTTTCCATCTTGTTTATATTTGAATTAAACACCCGGTACACTCTTTTACACTGACAACTATGTAACCGAAGTCTATTGTGAGTCACAGCCCACGTACGATCGTGAAAAATGACGATGCAAGTGTTCCTCCATTCTCTCCATAAACGATAATTTATATCATTCTATTCCAGAAGTAATTTTCAATCTACATCTACCTACTTTCCTTCTTTTTTATATCATCCGCTCACGAATTAACCAAGTGATTAACATAATGTTTCTCATTGGATAACAATCAGATGGAAATTAGACTCAATACCTCGACACTTTCTTACAACATGAGTTGATAATGACCAGAGACTAATCATTCAATTATAATTATCACAGTGACGTCCAATAAACCGAGACTACGAATGTTATTATCGAGTGATTTGGAAAGTCAACCGATCAATATTCAGTAATTAGCGATTAAATATGCAAATATAGTGTTGATGAATACAGTTTATATCTGTATTTGCACGTGTGAATGCATCGCCACAGTACGATCATATATGGTGCAAATCACATATTATATGATCTATATGTTCGATGATGGTATTGGTGACGTTACAGGAAATTAGTAAACACATGAAGTCCAATCGATTATGTGTATATAGATAGTGAATTGGATTTGAACTGCATAGACGTCAGTTCATGAATTTGAGATTGCGTATATGGAATGGAGGTGGATGTAGTAAATGAAATTTTATTATTTGTTGTGATTGCGAGGAAAATTATGGTTGACTTCGAATATATTGCTGACAAGTCTGACATGAAGTGTAAGTGCATGGCAAAAGCTACAAAATAGCCCGCAGTTCAATTCCTCCAATATTTTATATTGACACCAACTCAGAAAATATTTATTTTCGTCGTGAGTCCAGTATGAAAAAAAGTAAGAGCAGAAGTGACTGTCATGGTCCACGAAATCCACGACCAAGTGCATCGACATTGCATCTGACAGTTGAAAATAAATATTTGTCCACAGTCCGACGATTAGTCCATTATAACGTCAGTGTGACACATAAATCCATTGACGCATCATGTAAGATTCCTAACCATTAGAATCCCCTCATTTTTACTGTCTCTCACTTTGTCGGTATCTTACTTCCAACCTATTTAACAGCTGCATATTAAAAATCGTCGAGCTTAAATATTTGTCATCACTGTCTACAATTTCGGACAATCATATTTATGTGAGTGTCAGTGGCGTTACAAACCCGAACGGACGAATGCATGGAGGTGTATTTACGACCATATAGACAATCACTATGAGCACAAAACAAAATGGATATCATGAATATTTACATGGCAGTATTCAAAGTAACAAGACAGTTATCTATAGACCAAACAAACACACATTTGAACACGAGTGTCTTAGAACATTATTCCTGGTGGCTTTTGGCATATCTTTGTCCTACCTCCTCAAATCCTAAGACATATACCAAACACATATAGCCATACATATAATAGTCCATATCTAAAAGTCAACCTGTCGCGTTCTTCTTCTTTTCCTTTGGCGTTTACGTTGCAACACGACATTTTCTATTTACGGCGCTTCCTAGCGAGCTAAATTAACCGGGAATGCCAACGATCCTTATCCTCACTACCACAACAGCACCAACATCAGCCGTCCTCCCTTTGCACATTCACCCGTCGCATTTTGTATCGTCGCTGCACTACGTGACTGTGTAGATAAGAGACGCGAGGACGTCGTTAGTCTCAGCGTAGCACCGGAAGTGCCTCGTCGCACGCGAGGACGTCTTTCTTTTTAATGTTTTCTTTGTCTTGCACACCCACTGATTCTCGTTATTCATCTCTCTTCGTTTTGTGCATAAAACGTTTTCTCTCATACTGTTGCAGTATTGCCGCATGTGCCACTTGGATTATCGGAGTGTTTGTCTTCGTTCCAAACGCGGAAATTCACCTGTGCAAAGTCGATGGTATTAAAAATGGCATTGGAGTGTCGTGTGGAAGAAAGTGTCCAACGTGGTCGCGCTTTGTTATCGCCAAGGGAGCATAGGTTACTGTATTTATTTATATAATGCAACGAATGACTGCTACATGCACTGGCACGCCAACATCGAGCTTCAGTTATTTTTCATTAGCATGATTGAGAAACGATTGTATTGATGATATTCGTGAATTTTTCATTGTTGTTCAGAGAAGATCAAAATTCGTAGTGAGGATATAATAAAAATCAATCGGCGATCTGATATATGAACTTTCACTCTTCAAAATGACTATGAGATTATCGGGGATAACGTAGCATCCCAATAACTATTGAACTAACTCAACTTTGATTCAATCAATATACTTGAACAGAACACATCGATGAGTTTGAAGAGCTTGATAAATAGTCACGTACGTTCCTCTTTTGTTTGTTTACTCCAGCTACCTCTTCTATATCTTATTTCTCATCCACGATGATTCCTCCAGCACTTCACTGAACGATAATGGATAGGGCCATAATATTGACCCCACATAAATGAGTAAAGAGATGATTACTAAGCACTCTATTGAAGATAGGGACCGAGCGAATGGCAGAATGGTGATGGGATGGAGCAAGAAGGGTTGTAGTGGTGCAAACATTACTGGCAATGTCGAAGTTTGATTTCCATTTGCATATTCGAAACTTTTTGCATAGGTATATTACTGAATGCAAACGAGAGTACATAGAGAAACGAAGATAAAAGAAAATAAAACAATTGAGAATGAAATGTATTTCCAGTACCAGCCAGAACATTCATAGAACTATCAAGATGAGGAATAATGAAATTTGCATTGGAAAAATTCTCATCTGTGCATGATGTTTAATGAATGATATATCCCCATCATAATTTAATGTTAATCTTCCAAATTGACGAACGTAATTAATTTACTAAGGGAAAAATAAAAACGCGGATGTTATCTCTGTAGTTGCAGAGTAACCAATAACATTTCATTCCTCATACCCAATCACTTCTATTTTAATTACAGCAGGTGTAATTAATCTTAGTTTTCAGCATTTCTAAATATTCTCAAATATTTTTTCACAACAAAATCAAGATGATGAACATGTAGTTACTTCATATATTCCGTAAAAAAAAAAAATCCTCGCTACATGTGCTTTTAGAGGAAACGTTAAAAGGCCTTTTAAGAGCGGATACATTGTCCTGTCCGGCCGGGACGATGGTTGGTCACATGGTAAAGTCACGAAGGACATATTTCCTATGTATCCTATACATCTATGTATAAACATGTATACATGTGTTTATGTATACGACAACGCAACTTTGGCAGTAAATTGAAAGTAATTTGCGAGGGCGGCAGCGGGTCAGGCAGTTAGCAAGCCAACAACCCCTTTCATAGGGATCGTGAGCCCTTCTCGCTGTGAAAAGCACATGAGGGTCAAACCCTTCTTCTATAATGAGCATCGAACCAAGATGCAATTCATAAAAAATACAATGAAAGACGGCGGAGAAATAAAGGGAAAAATTGTGAAAATGTTTGAATTCATTATGAAGTCAATTGATGGGCTGAATTTTCAACAAGAAATCCGTATTATTCGTATCTCTAATCACTTGTCGAGTATTTCATAATATCCAGTAGTCGAGACGATTTTTGTTGCATTGTCTAATTGTTCAATAGATACGGCAAAGTTTTATTCAAAAATAGAGATCAAGCCGCACAGGATTAATTTGTGATCCTCCAATTATCAGCAACTTTGCGACCATTAATTATCAACGCTAAAACTATCCAATGGATTTCTAATCCTCAGGCAAATCAATATCCAGAAATAACAAGGTGCAACTCTCGATAACTTGGGGATCTCTACTTCGTAGTTAATCCATCGAATTAATTAACAACTCATTAGTTCATTGCTCATCTATTAATAATCATTACTCGTTTTTGCCAAGTATGTACACAATCACCGTTGAATAACAGCATGATCGTGTGTGATGTACGTGTTGTACCAAGGATGAGGAAGACCGAGAGAGAGAATGGAAAACTTGGTAATCTCACAGAGTTATGCGCTTGAGAAGAGTTCGTACTGCGCTTTCCATACACTCTGGATAATAGATATATATTGCCACGACCTGACAACTATTTTCTCCTCACTTCATCTGTTATCGTATCATTCACACATATAAATGCACATCGATGCAGTTGATCGCTACCCGTACGATCCAGTTGATAAATGTCGACGATTGAACGTGGCTTAAAGGATAACATAAATAAACCTTCCAACCAGGAGGGAAAACGCATGATTTTCCATGAACTTTTCCAACGTGATAATCCTATGAATGAAATTGAAAGCACAACTTATCAAATTGTTGTGTTGTACAATTGAAATTTATTGTTTGAGTAGAATACAAATTAAGGCGACTGTACTTCATTTCATTGATGACATTTGTTGTTAATTTTTAGATATAAATTTTTTGTAGAATTGAATTTTAAGAGGATTTTGAGGATTTTTTGTTTTGTGGAACACCTCAAATCGACGGCAGTCAACGTAATTTATAAAGTGGAGTGACAAAGAGAGCTCCAGACAGGTGGCAGATAGTAAACAAAAGAGGGAGTAGAGAGATGAGGACCCAGGGAGGGAAAATAAAAGACTGGAAAGGTTGGGTAGTTGATATTATGAGTGCAGCGATTCGGATCGTTCAATTAAAACTTTTTCCTCCGTCACCAATCACAAGCATTCTCATTTTAAATAACTTTGGAATGTGTATAGGTGTCGCTGGTCAATGACATTAACAGCCCACAAACTTTTATCGCAGGGGAATCCCTAACACATTTCACAACAGCACTCGCGTCTATTATTCTAATTATTCTTCATTGATTACCAAACAAGTCAAAAGTTGAAATGTACGAGTGAAACCGGAAAATTATGAAGCCGAATTTTTTTTTTTTTTCATCGGTAAACTACGAGGGTGAAAATTATGAGTTCTATTGGAAATATATCTTGTTAGAAGTAATGGGTGATTATGAACATGCCATTTCATTCCATATATATTCTATTAGAGTTCTATCATTATATCAACTATATATACTCATAAATATTTTAGAACGGATGGAGTTCACGTGATCACGTGAGCAAAAGTTCCCGATTTGAAAGCATGAATGAAAAAAAATTTGTCAGAAGTGGGATTCGAACCCACGCCCTCAGAGAGGACCAGAAAGCCCAATCGCATTCAGAATACACTGAAAAGGCTTATCACCTTGAGTCTGGCGCCTTAGACCGCTCGGCCATCCTGACTTTGGAGTAAAATTTCAGTTAACTAGTTTAACAGAATATTTACTTTTCATGTTAAAACTTATGGATTTTACTCTGCAAAAATATCATTTCATGCGTTATTACTTGCAGTTTTTTACATGGAGAGGAAAACCATCGTATGCAAATACTAAATATATTATTGGTTCTCGTTGTGCGATACAACACATATTTACATCAAGTAATATAATATTGTTCTTGAGAAAATCTTGTGCCATACACTATGCCATCACGTAAATATATACGACACTGTTTATGATCTAATATTCTGAACGCGTGAACGATCTGGTGCTTGAACGTCAGCGAATCTCCTTTGCAGTTTGATCAACGCGTCATCTATTCACCTTCACCAACCTTTCGTTGGTAATAAAGTCGATGGGGAACGTGCTCATATGTGTTAATGTACATGTACGCGTCTACGATGCGGATCATTTCAGTTTTTCATGCATTTACGCAAATGCAGAGGGAGAGAGATACTGAATTACATCCACGAGAGTGTTATGCTGCAAACATCAAGTTATCCACGAGCAATATTTTTTGTATAGTGCACGCAAATTAGCATTACATCCATAATGCACATACGCATAAAAAATATGTATTGTACTAAAATTCGCAAGAATATGTAAATTATATACGACATAGGTGACATTGAGAGATTTTGTTTCATATTTTGAGATCACCACGCACAAATTGTCTCACCACTACTCCACTCGGATATAAAATATCAAACTACCATTTCAATTCCGATGAGATATAAAATGACTGCTGATGATATTGACAAATCAATCGGACTACCAATCGAATTGTCATTATCAAGTCCGAGGAATTCAGCGCCACTGATAAACATCATTGATACCTGCAGTGACCAAAGAAGCGGAGAACAAACAAGTAAACGATGCGTATAATGCCAACCATTGAAAATAGTCTGAGCCATCCAGCAGTCGGTGTGTATGTGAGAATCCGTAGACTACATCCTGTGTAACTAGCGATTTCATGCGGTTTGGAAACGTTCACGGGAATGGAGGTAACCAGCAAGGATACCATTCTCAACCAACGAGCTCATCATGTGCGCATAGTCTATTGGATCCACTGTAGCTCGTGCTTTTATATGGTTTACCAACGCAATGTGTGGACGATGACATCGCGGAATAAGGGGGCGGACAGAAGAGGTGGCAGTGCGGACAATGTATGGCTGTGTTGTTGTAGGTGTCCTCAGCACCAATCTATATAGAGTTTGGTGCCGTATCATGTCCTCCATGGTCCATTGCTAACTCAGGCTTTATATCAAATGCGTAACAACCCTATTACCACACTCGAGTGCTATAAGCCGTAGATCGTGGATTATCTCACGGCCGTTGGCCGTTACTGCCTGGAATATAACCGTGTACCCTCCGGCTTGTGGCTCCCTCATTGCTGTATGTAGAGCCTCGATTGCAGCTTGCTATCGTTATGAATATATCTATGAATGTATATGTTACAGTATGCTGATTATGTATTGATTGGATAATCATCATTAATTATTATGGATAATTGATAATGAGTTTGATGAAGATAATAAACGACAATTGATGATGATGTTGTTACACATTAATGGATCATGATGACGGATTCATTTTCATATTACGATGATTTTAGTATAAAAGTGGCGGTACTTCCATTTTGTATGCAACATGTCACTCAATTCTGTCATCGTCGTTACTGCACTAACGTGGATTACGTCAGTTAATATACCAGGTAGATATATAAAATTAACTTCTTCTTTTATCCAAGGCAGTGTGCAATTTATCTACTGGGTGAAATGACAAATGTAAAAAATGCAGTGCACGCTTTTATTTTTCTTAGTATTTCCGTTAGCAATTTCACTCTCGCTGTTTTTCACCTGGTTCAAGTCATTCTATCGGAGGACAGAAGATCGTTGCAGTGTTAGAAATTCAGGTCAAGTCACGACCTACAACGACTGCCAGATGTCGCCATTTCACCTCTTGGATTCAACATCGTATTCAAGTGCATTTGGGTATATTTGCTCAACGATTTTTTCTTGGTATTGAGCTACTAACAATCTCAACATAATTACAATAACATTCTCAAATATATAAATACTTCTCCCAACGAGGAGAAAGTGCAATAACTTGTTATGATTACATCCCTCATTCGTGGATGAATAATTTCAGTCTTCATATCATTTTACAATTGAATATCCAATAACCTGAACATGAAACGCATGAATAATGTGGAATAAATGATGCCCACGTTCTAAAATTAGATATTACATAATTATTTGACGAGTAACTGTAAAAGGGATGGAATACTAATTTCAGAGTATGCGCATATAGATACATGAGTGTAAATTTGTATGTGCGGTAATTTACCTTGCATGTAACCGCATTCGTTATATTGCAATTTCACTTATCTCATACCGTTTTAGACTTTGCACTTTGAAGAGGGCGCTCAAACATAATGTCTTGATCCCACTAATGCCAACAGTCTCCTCTGGTACTCCTGTTCATCTGCATATTATATTATTACATACAGAGTGTTTCATCCCCAATTACATCCACGATTTTCCGAAATTATCGACACCGAGAAGGAAAATTACCAATAAAAACTGTAAATCCATCTTCAATTTTATCAAACCCTATCGCATTGTCTTCCTAAATCAACCATTGAACAGCGCTGAGTCAACGATGAGAATATCTTCTAACTATATTCAAACGAATTGACGTATTCAATCATTGATTGACCTCATTGATTACCAATTATCTCTAATAACATCTTGACTATCAATTGTCTCGGAGGTGTAATCAAATTGAACAATTAAAAATTAATTAAATAAACGATTCGTGGATTGTTCTTCGAACGTTTCATTTCCTTTCTGTTCTTTTTATCTTTATTTATTATTTCTTCTTCTATTATTTTCCACCATCTTTTGTTCAGCAACTGCTCAATTTCCGGGTAATAATATTCCCTACTATGAGCTGACTCGTTCCTTTGAATAATTCCTCTCTGTCTCACTATGGGTTTTCTGTCGTGTTTCTACACCATCACATACTTTATATACTTATATTTATGTATAATCTAT